>JAHPZR010036507.1:0-7500 GCA_019787425.1 Platygyra sinensis
ATTTTGTGATAGCAAGATAGACCTTACTCCTATCTTTGTTTTAAAAAGAAATTTAGGAAAAATATTGTTTCTAAGGGAAGTTATGGACAAAATAGTGTTTTCTTCATTAACTGCCAGTAATGGAATGTTGACAAGTCACTGTAACAATCTGTCAACACATCATTATTATCTTACATACCATCCTTGTTTCGACACGCGATTTTGTCACGGCCAGACCATGCAACAATATTTTTGCGCTGTTGCCATGTCTTCAAGAAAAAAGCGAAAGCGATCAAGCTGCCCTTTTGTGCCAAGAAGAACAGTAAAAAGAAAAACAGGAAATCGTTTTGACATCGACAAGGATTGGGCTGACAAACTTGGCGCTACCGACAAAGGGTCTTATTGTACGCAGCACGAGTTCGAGGAAGTTGTGCCGCGCAATTTTGTGGCGGTAATTTTGTGGTTCTATTCATCAGTGCTGATCATATAGACGAGAAAGCAATTTGTATTGTTTCCTATCCAGTTTATTACCATTCTTACCCAGCTGCTCGCTTCTCGTGAAGCATTACCGCCTTGGAAGTTTCTGTTTCACTGGAGTCAGTGGTAGTTGCGTGATTCCCCCTTGCGCGTCCGGTTACCTTTTTCCCCTTTTCGTTTCTTTAGGCATTTCTAACATTGTTTTGGCCTATTCATAATACAAATTACCAATCAGAGGAATTAAAACTCCGAAAACTGGAATGAAACACTTCTAATTCTACAGTAACAACTTACCTTCGGAGCGAGCGACCAACAGTGAGGCCTGGTAGAACTGAAATGTAGAGGGTACTTTTGTAGAACGACCGCTATATTTTTAAGGCATTGATCTTTTTTCTTTCAATGAATACGGCATGTTAATCTTTATTAAGCTTTCAGAAAATATATAGTTTGTCAGGGTTTTTATTTAAAGTCTCGCCTTGAAACGATGCGGACGCGAAGCGGTCATTTGGGGTGGCATGCTACCTTAATATTTGTTCATCACAACTGGGGGTGGCACACCTCAAACAGTTTGATGTAACGCGAAAGAAATAATCACGCAGCTTAATATTTTGTTCATCACAGCTGGCGGGTGGCACACCTGAAACAGTTTGATGTAACGCGAAAGAAACAATCAAAGAACTTAATATTTTGTCCACCACAACCGCCGGGTGGCACACCTCAAACAGTTTAATGTAACGCGAAAGAAATAATCACGCACCTTAATATTTTGTTCATCAGAACTGGTGGGTCGCACACCTCAAAAAGTTTGATGTAACGTGAAGGAAATAATCATAGAGCTCAATATTTTGTTCATCACAACCGCCGGGTGGCACACCTCAAAAAGAAATAATCACGCAGCTTAATATTTTGTTCATCAGAACGGCCAGGTGGCACATCTCAAACAGTTTGATGTCACGCGAAGAAATAATCACGCAGCTTAATATTTTGCTCATCAGAACTGGTGGGTGACCCACCTCAAACAGTTTGATATAACCCGAAAGGAATAATCATGCAGCTTAATATTTTGTTCATCACAGCTGGCGGGTGCACACAAACACTTTGATGTAACGCGAAAGAAATAATCATGCAGCTTAATATTTTGTTCATCAGAACTGGCGGGTGTCCCACCTCAAACATTTTGACGTAAACGCTAAAGCCCTGGTCATGACGGCTCATGATAGTCGATGATAGTCGATGATAGTTGAGCGCGCGTTTCCGTTTGACCACTAACTATCATACACTATCATTGACTATCATCAACTATCATTCAGTTTGAGCTTGTTCAAATTCGTCATGATAGTCGATGATAGTTTTTCTCGTTTGACCACGCGTATGATAGGTCATGATAGTTTTTCAGTCAGCTGTTTTGGTAATCACTGGCCCGATAGCGGTCAGAAAACATGCTACCGCCCTCTTTCGTCGCGAAAATATCATGCTTTTACAAGTTTGTCTTACGGGAGGCCATTTAGTATTCACATTTTTACGCGGAAAGAGCTCGGAACTTGCTGCTCTCGTGACTTTGCTTGCGCTACTGCCGGTGAACTGTCGTCAACTATCACGATCTTTGGCCGTTTGACCATGTGAATGATAGTTGGTGATAGTTGATGATAGTTGGGGGAGAATCAACTATCATCGACTATCACGCGCTGTTTGACCAAGGCTTATAGAAATAATCACGCAGCTTAATGTTTGTTCATCACAAGTGGCCCACTTCATACAGTTCGATGTAGTACAATCTGTATTGTCATGTAAGGTGGCGTTACCGGTAATCATTTGCTAACGCATCACGCATGCTCCGATAGCCAGCACGAAAACACTATCCGTAACTTCCACTGCTATCTGGACATTGAGGAAAGTATTCAAGGTATTCTGGGTTGAGACTTTTGCTCCTGGTAGACGAACGTTTTCCTGTTGGACCTTCATTGCGATTGTGTTGAAAATTTATCTTCTTTCCTCGTGAGATTCAGGCTTTAAAAGCTTTCTCCGATTTTATTCTAATCGTTTTTGAGAAGAAATGCATTTAAATGGAGTGTTCCAAAAAGTTATTGCGTGACATGGAAGGTTCGTGTATATGCTAATTTGGTCTAAAAGTTTCGTGCATACTTAATTAGTTTTATGTCACGGTGACTAAGCAATTTATTTTAGTTGTTTATGTCTGCTGCTGTAAATAGTTTAATGTTGTAATGTTGCTTTATTTAGTCGAGCCAGAAAGTTCTAGAAACTTATGCTGTAAAAGCAGATCGGTGTAGTTCTTACGTGGTTTTTCCCACGAGTGTTTAGAGAGAATTATCTCGTGAGTCAGAAGGGTTTATTGGAGTGTGACGAAGGTCGCGTGTAACGTGTCGACAGAGGTCGTGTTTGTTGAAGTGTAACAGAGAGGCTACGTGGATATCTGGCGGAGGCCGTGTTTAAACAAGAGTGACGGAAGTCGAAGTATAGTTTACAAGCCTAGCATGTGCTTGTTGTGAAGTTTTGTGTGGAATTACTGCGTTCGTGTGAAATAAATAACCTTGTTGTTGTTCTGACAGCCCTGCGTTCTGATTAGACTACAAACTACCTGCTACTTCAAACATCGAACTTGCAACAAGGAGGCGGGAGCGGTTTTTCTTGTTCCGTGATTGGAAGCGTTCGCTTCCTGTCGTGCAGTGGTCTCTGCAGACTTATCCCTACGAAACATATCAAGTCGCCCTTTGTCCAATTCTTTCGCAATTCTGTGTCTTAAATTTCTCCCTTAGGGCATTTAGACCAAATGATCCCCTTTGAACTGTTTTTCAATGGTACATCTAGTGTGTAGATAAAGTACTTCAAAGATAACTTTATCATTATTATCGTCCGTCGCACAAGGGCTGAAATAAATGTAATGTAACGTCGCGATCGACTGAGAGGACAAACATACGTGTCCTCTTTACATTGCTTTTTGCAGTGCGCTCAGATATCAGCATACCAATAGCGTCGATGGCAGCCGCCATCAGTCCATTTATGAGCCCACTGAACCCTGCCAACCCATGATGAGTGATGATGTAGGTACCGAACATAGACCACAACACCGGGAACTACGCCCCCTACTCTTTTCGAATAATGTGTGGGTTCTTTAACGTCCCACAGAGTTATATGTGAACAAGGTTTGTGAGACGGGACCTCCGGTTTATCGCTCTTATCCGAGAAGACTTGAAAGCCTAATCATTTGCAGATGTCATTACAAAGATAGCACTTTTTCCTCTGTTATTTTAAGACTCCGATTGTTAGTCCGGACGGGATTCCAACTCACGACCTTCCGCTCAGCAGACCGGCGCTCTCCCAACTGAGCTAACCGGGCGACGGTAAAGAAAGTATTGTTTGTGGTTGAAAAAAAAAATTACGCGTAGATTACATTTTGATGACGCGTATCAGTTTGCCCTTTGTATTTCTCTCTTCTCGTATTTATTCCACTTCATCTCCATCTCCTTTAGATCTACTGAAATTCGTATGACAGCAAAACAGATTACAACACCTTGCCAGGCTCACCTGGGGCAAGGTATGTTAGGAAAATTTTCCTAGCATTCCTTTGTGGTACTTCCAGTTTTCGCCGCTTGCGTCCTCTCATTAAGAAATAGCCGCAACACCCCCTCCCCCTTCCGGGGTGATTCCTATGCGAAGTAGAACTGTTACTTATCAAAGCTCATTTTTTAACTTGGAAATATTTATTATTTTCCAAGTTGTATTGGTGGGACGATTTTTCTCCATCACTCCTTTACTCCTTTCTTCACTTCCCATCAGACCCGGGGGGGGGGGGGGGGGGGCAGGAACTCCCATAAACAAGGGCAAGGGATGCTCGTCGGAAAATGTAAATTTAACTTCTAAAGGAGAGTAATGTGGACATTGCTTGAGCTTCATTAGAACCCTAAAAGATACCACTTAAAACGGAAGAGGCTCGATTACTTGCCACTGTTCAAGAACTGCACCTGTAGACCCTTCTCGCGTACTCGAGAGATCAGCGGAAAACAAACGAGAGCGTTTCTTTTACTATTATTTTTTCGAGTGCACCCTTGAGGGTACTTCAAGTGAGACCAGAATCCTTGACTTGTGCACGAGGTGACGAACATCCCCGACCTTTTCACACAGGAGTCCCTTCCCCACCCCTCCACCCCCTCGGTTGCACCATGTCAGGTTAGTTTATTCTTTGAATTTCTGGCGCAAGTACTCAATGTCTTGAAGAAATGATCTACATTGATTAGATTTTCGCACGAACGTTTTTATCTATATAAGCTAATTATATAAATAGCTCATTTCCTGAAGGTGTCCGCTCATGCCGAAAACTGCGGAGATATTAAAAATCACAAAATCGTTTAGCTGTATAAATTTTGAACTATTATTCAAGCCGTGATTAAAAGTTTTGAATGATAAACACTGTCAATAGACAAGAGAATTGACGAGAATTCAAACGACGCGTTTCGCTATTATTTATAGGATATTGTAAATAAATACTTCAAAGAGGAATGCGGACATGGCGAAATGATTTGAACAAAATAGTTGATAAATAGAAAAAAAAGACATTACACGAGACTGGGAGTTCAGCAGTGACTAATATCGCCTTGGAAAGGGAAAAAGAAAAAAGACAAAAGAGAGAAAAAAAATCACCGATATTGCCTTGGAAAATAAAGAACAAAAACAAATAGGAATGAAAATGAGAATCCAATCATAATTGCTTTGCTGATCGAACAAGAAGCCATATAATTGTTTCGGACGAGGGTCACTAATAATTTCATGAATGTTTTCAAACGTGTTACGTCTCCTCGTGTATTCTCTTACCTTTTGCGTTTTGCCAGTGGGTTCTAACTCTCTCTAGCCTCATTTAAACGATTATTAACTCATCTTACATTAGGGCTCTAGTTCTGTACGACGTTGACCACATAATGAACTTTCGTTTTGTTTTCTTTTGATGCTTTTATTTTGTTTATGTATGAGCTAGTAGCCTTAGTTTAAATCTCATTAACGAAGGAACCACTGTAATTGGTTAGGCCACGGTGGTCTCTCTGCGTAATACATTTTGATGTGTGTAAATATTTTATTTAGGTGGAGTAAGAGAATTTCTTAATCTTAATCTCCAGACTGGAAATAAGAGAAATCTCCTCATGATAGTTGACCCCAGTTTCTTGCATCACACCTTTTTGAAGATTTGATAAATCATCTCAGTTATGCACACAACTTAGCAGTTCTGATGTTAAAGCCTGAAAAAATTCAGGCCTGAACGGGATCAGATTTTCATATGTTCACTTGTATTTTTCACCTTCTACGGGTATATTACGAGGTCACAACGTGGCCAGCCCCCAGTTGGCTTGATAGCTCAGCTGGTAGAGCACTGCACCGGTATCGCAGAGTTCATGGGTTCGAATCTCGTTCGGACCTGGATTTTTCAGACTTTAATTTCACAGCTGCTTAAGTTATGTGCATAACCGTCATGATCAATCATATCTTCATACCATTGTTCGCAGTTCAAATATATGAATTTCATATATTCACTTGTATCACACCTTTTTGCTCGGACCCACTCGTTTCACCGCCCTACAATGTGCCCTACATATAACTAATATGAGCACCCTGGTTCTCATTCTCTGTCATCGCTGTGAAAAGTATACAAAATAATCTCGCAACTCTCACCAATAGACCTTTTTCGACTGGGCGGTTTGTTTTCCCATTACAGACCATGTGATGATACTCTTGAGAATTTGCTTTCAGATTTTGAAATAGTCACGTGTATATGATGGAATAATTTTTAGATGGATAAAAGAACAATTCTCTGGAGAATAGCACGTGGTCTGCAATGGGAAAACAAACCACCTAAGCGAAAAGATCACACAGCGTGACAACATCCACTCTAGAACTCACGACTTGAGTGTGGACCTGCGTGGATATATGTTGCCAGGGTGGCGCAATTTGTTCTAAAAATAGGAAACGATTAAAAATCTATTTTTCTATTTGTGACAGTCGACTCGAGTCGCACCCTCGTGATGCAGGGATGGTGTAGTGGTGAGAGCGCTCGCCTCCCACCGCTAGGGCTCGGATTTGATTTCCGGACCCGACGCACATGTGGATTGAGTTTGTTGTTGGTTCTCGTCCCTGTTCTGAGGGTTTCTCTCCTGGTTCTCGGGTCCCCTCCCTCCGTTGTGCACGCGCGCTTATCAGTTCCTTTCAGAAAACCCTGAATTTACCTTTTTAGTCTTTCTGACTTCGGAGAAACGAAGAAAGGTTTCAATTTCATCGACCACATGAAGCCACTGCACACTAATTAAACAATAGAGTGATTTTGTCGAGGAACCATTAGCTGATAGTAGCCCCGCGGAAATTTGTTGTTCTTAAAACAAATCATATTTGCCCGCCAAGCGAAGCAAATATGCTAACTTTAAGAACACCAATAATTCGAAGGGGCAGCTATCAGACCAATAGTTCCGAGAACTAAAGACTCTTTAAGAAATAGAAATCATGTACCGTGCTTCTTTCGAGTTATAGAAACACGAGTGAAAGTCTGGGGGAACGAGAAATGCTGTGGGAACACGAGCCTCAAGCGAGCATTTCCACAGCTTTTTCAAGATCTCCCAAACTTTCTAGAGTGTTTCTATTTAACAAATAGATTCCATGTTCCCGCGCGTCTGTTCAGTAATAGATCATTGATGACGTCAAAATGTGGTAAGAACGAAAAAGTGGCGCATGAGGCGTAGCCGAGTGTATCACTGATGTTCTTACCACATTTTGACGTCTTCTGTGATCTATTACTGATCAGACGCACGGCAACATGGAATCTACTTGTTTTACATAATAACGAAAAGCCTTTTTTATTTCAAAATACTTCAACATAACGCGAAAGCCGGCCTTTGCCCCACCTTTGCCCACTTTGGCGAAGACGAAAAAAAGTTATTTGACGTAATCTATGATCTATACAAAATAAAGCAATTTCATTGGTTACTGTGCGTAAAAAAGAAATGGGATTGGTCGAGGAAAATCACGCCACTGTCAAACCTGACCCGAGCG
>JAHPZR010036508.1:0-11074 GCA_019787425.1 Platygyra sinensis
TACTCAGTCTATTGGTTGTCCAACTTTCCTTTTTCCTCCTGGCTGCCTCTCACTCCATCGCCACCTTGTAGTCATAATCCCTCTCCGTTCTTAGCGCAAGTCAAGTCCAGTCCAGTTCATCATTTAGTTTGAATCCGCTTGATGATGAGTACAGTCAAATGGTTGCCAAAATTTGGACTAATGTCGAGTTGCGGCGCGGTTAATACGAACTAGAAACTTTCTGATTGCTTTTACAAATCTTCCAGTACAGCAATAGCTCTGGCGATTCAAAACCACTTACCGCAAACTTTATGATTGCTGCTACAAATCTTCTAATAAAGCTTGCAATAGCTTTGGCCACTCACAACCACTTACCTGAAATTTCATGATTGCCACTGAAAGGGTTTAGCAAAACTAGAAATAGGCTACTTACTTGTAAACACAATGCTTGGTTTGTTTTCCATTGAAAGGTTCCTGAGAGCGAGTTGGAGTTATCAACCAATATCACTCAAGCCTGGGATGATCTTTTCATGGAATCTCGCAGAGTTGACGCTAGTCTGGTCGCTGTAAAGAAGAAATTTACAGAGGTTAGTATAAGGTGGTTACACGCAAGCTTAAGAACAATTGGAAGATAGTGAATGTCGATTGAAAGCCTCTAAACTATTACATCCTCTCTTGGCTTAAAGGAAGAACGTATTTGTTTGATTTTGAGAAGCATGAAAAACTAACTGCTTTCCAAACAACTTGTTTTGTCCAGATAACGCAAGATCAAGTGTCTGACTTCTCCAAAGACATCTCTAAGTTCAAAGAAAGTTTTATCAATGAAGGTCCTAGCTCCATTGGTTTTGATCTGGATGCAGGTATCTCACTACACTTTCTGTTAATTTTTACCTTAGAAAACGATATAACATGAAACAGTCATGATAAACAATACATACCTTCAAAAATTGTACGACTTGTGGTTTGTTGTTAATGTACACTTTAGAGTGCTGAGCCATTGACAAGACTTGTAACTGCCTTTTGGAGCGGTTTTCATTTGAGTGTCGAAAAGTAATTGGTTTTGCACTTACCACGCGACGCGATTGGCTTAAAAAACTCGCGCCACTTTTTCACCAATCAGAAGTAAAACCAAAATCAACCGCAACTAACTCGCACGCGTTTTTCCCGCGCTTTGCGTAACCTACTTGTAATTAATTGAAGTTTGATTGGTTCACTGTATTGTCTATGTCCTTTGTGATTGGCTAGAGTCATTACTTTGGTTTTATGACACTCGAGTGAAAACCGCTCTCACATTATTATGTACGTGGTTAAACGTCTCTTCGCCCATATTGTGAAGTTGACAAAATCAAATGGGAGCTCATCCTGGAAAAACAGAAAACTAGAACTATTCTTTTCACAGATATTACATACATTGTGTTAGTCTTTAACACGTGTAGTTGAATCATTCAACATGTGTAACTACAAAACGTTTGTAAGACATTTTGATTGGTAAGTCAAGTCTGCATTCGAGCTAAGTGGCCTATATCAGGCTAAAGCTTATCCCGGTTTCGGTAGCATGAAGCGACTAGGAGTATTTCTACTCCTCCCTAGATGGGATGCTAGTCCATCACAGAGTTGAAACCAGCATTAAGGTCGCTTGTACCCATTTCTACTCCTGATGGAGAGAGGCACTGTGTCTGCCCAAGAATACAAAACAATCTGGCTCGAACCAGAACCGCTTAATCTAGAGTTGAGTGCTAACCATTAGGCCACCGCGCTTGATTGAGTGGAACTAAATTCCACTGCTGTGTTTCCTGTCAGGTGTGGAACTTCTGAAGAGATTCAAAGAGGAGTTCAGTAATTTTGAAAAGGAGCGTCAAGAGTTGGCCAATGCTGAGAAGCTGTTTGGTCTTTCCATCACCTTGTACCCTGAGCTGCTTGACATGGAGAAAGAACTGAAGGGACTGGATCAGATCTTCTCTATTTATGAAAATCAAAAGGCAAGTCAAGTATTTTAAAAGATATAATAATTATTTAGAGAGGAGGCCACATCAGTCTTAAATGGTGGTCATGCAGGTCCTCTATTCTGGTCGAATTGGAATTTGGAAATGTTGGTTTTCTGTGGAATTAGCCACAGTCACACCATAGGAACTGGAGAAACTAAATACATGTCATTTCAAATTTCAGATAAACTGTGCAAACACATAAGTTAAATGTCATTTTCATTTTCATATTACCAGTACTTTCAAGTCTTCAAGCCGTGATTCATATGAACTTCAAAATTTGTTTTTGACATTTGGTGTTGTTAGAACTGATTTCTTTTGAAAATTTTTTAAGGCCACGCACAAGTTTGCAATATGTTACAAATAAAAGTGGGACAAAGATTTCTCCCAGCTGGTTACGCGAACTTTTGGTGGATTCCTTCTTAAATTTTCTCGATTTTTTCAATACAAACACACTTGATTTGTGAAAATCTCTAATAATACTAAGTTTGATTTTGAACTTATTTATAAGGCGGCTCGTGATGAGTGGGCTAACACACTGTGGGCCAACCTCGACGTGTCAGTGCTATCAGACGGTATTGATGGCTTCATCAAACAGCTCAAGCGACTTCCTCGTGAGGTCAAGGCTTTACCGCTATGCCACGTCTTGGAAGAGAAAATGAAGGAATTTAAGAACTCCATACCGCTCTTCTCTGATTTGAAGAACGAGGCTCTAAGAGAACGGTAGGTTAAAAGTAGTTTTCAGAAGGTTTTCAGGCCTGAACTTGATGATGTAATGAGTGAGACCATTTTAAGAAAGCTATTCAGCGATATTTTCATCTGGTATGTTTTTCATACTATAGTTGAAGAAGAAGTTGTTTCGAACATTTAATCTTGTAGTAAAAACGTTAACGTGTAACCATTCAAGTGAAAGCTACTTTATGGGACTTTTATGTGTTACACAAGGAAAGTAAAATCAAAGGCTCCTTAGAGCAATCCCGTGGTTTTATGCATTTTTAGCGCCCTTTGGTTGCCCCTTGAAATGTGTTTTTGTTAATTTCTGCCTCTGTTCTACTCCTAATAGGGAGCTTAAGAAACCACGACGGCGACGCCGAGGACAGCGTCGATTGAAAAATAAACCTATATTTTACCTACGAATCTCGCGATACTCTGAAGTCATTAACCTCGTTTATCTCTGCCAAGGCTGTCACGAAACTGAATCTAGGACACATAGATAAATCCGAAATAAAAATTTAAAAAATTACCCGTCGGGGTCCAGGTTCTTCAGACAACACAGATCTTGGTCATTTCACGTTGTTGTTTTGCAGCGGACGGCAAAGAAATGTACCAAGAATTATAACGCACGTACATAGCTATTGTTCTGCTCATTAAACCTTTTGTTTAGCGACGTTGCCGTTGCCAAACCGTCGTGGATTTCTTAAGCTCCCTAATATTACATGCACAGAAACTTTGAGGACAAAAGCAGTCCTATGAGGGGAGGAAGTGAAAAACGGATTTAATCCAGGTTTAGCGCATATATTAATTGTTTAGCTGAATGGAGTGAGTGAATTTGAGGTCCATTCCAGAGCCAGAGTTTCTTTTTGATGATGTCAACTTTTGTGTACTTTCCGTAGAAGACAGTTTGTTACTGTTAAATGACGTAAGAATCTTGTGATTACACTTCCTAACAGCCATTGGAAGAAGCTCATGGAAATGACAGGCATGAAGTTCGATCTCAATCCCGACACCTTCACACTCCAGAACATGTTCGCCATGGAGTTACACAAGTTCCAGGATGTAATTGGTGACATCACGGCTAGTGCCACAAAGGAGCTCGGGATCGAAAAAGGGATCAGTGAAGTAGCGGATACGTGGGGAGCCATGAAATTCACTGTGTCTAAATTTATGAAAGGAACGCAAGAGAGAGGATTCATTTTGGGTGCTGTGGACGAAATTCTGCAGATTCTGGACGATAATGCAATGAATCTTCAGAGCATGTCTGCATCACGGTTTGTTGGGCCTTTCTTGGAAACCGTTAACAAGTGGGAGAAGAGTTTGTCGCACATTGGTGAAGTGGTGGAGGTGAGAATATATGGGTTATTGATCAAGCGTGAGGTCAATATGGCTGGATATTGGCCAAGTTCTTTTTGCCTGTTTATGGACCGAGACGAAGTCAAGGTCCACAAACTCGTAAAAAAGAGTGAGGCCAATATCCAGCCACCGAACGAGGCTGGTCCATAAAGTATGATGTGTGACTTTCGGGAATTTTTTCTTGCGGGACACAGCAAGTAGTCCCAAGCGGGCAAGAAAGCCTTATCTTACATGCTCGGATAGCCAATCACAGTGCTGGATTTGGTTTATATTGCCTGCTCACGGAGCTTATCATACTGACTGATATTTCTACTACTTGTAAGAACTATCACTTACAGTGTATCTGGAATTCTTACAACAAACAAGCTTGTTTCAGGGTATTGAAGTCTTCAAGCTAGATTGATGCACAGTCTACAATTTCTAGCTCCTTGCGGAACATAATCCGGACTCCATTTGTTATCTTGTCGTGAAAGTGAGTAAATCAACATGACACGACCGTGGAACAAAGAAAAAATCTGAGTCCCCGACGGGAATCGAACCCATGACCTCCTGAACGCCAGGCGGGCACTCTATCTACTGAGCTAAAAGAACCTATGGAAAGCAAGGTCATAATCCTAATCCTGTTTTGGGCTATTTTCTTAGCAGCCGAGCTGAAGACAGATCGTTTTTTCTTTTAACTTTGCCATTCGAGTGCACCTCCCTGACTGCATGGGCCTCCCCTCCGTTTACCTCGTGGACTCAAGGGCTGCCCTGATTATGCTACCTTCTTTATTCAGTGCTTGGCTAAAACGAATAAGGGATAAAAACCTTGTCGCTATAAACCCCAAATTATTTAATACCTAATACAGAAACATCTTAAAGCAAGTTCGTTGTTTGCAATCCGTGTCAATCTTCTCCATCCTTAACCATCCTTGTTTCTTTATGGTTTATTATTATCTCTGGTGTTTATCCATCTTAGTAAACTATTATTTTCAGGTTTCATTCAATTTAAAGGTAATTTTGTACTTTATTTTGTACTTAAAAAACCGGCGACTGGGCTTCTTTGATGCATTGTACAAGAAGAGAAATAAAAAATGGAGAAACGTTACACGCCATTAAAAGTAGCAAAAGAAAAAAAGGCCAATGGAAGGATAAAGTCTTGTAAGTTATGGAAAATGCATTGGAAAAGAAAACAAACAGCTAAAAACACAGACACGCTGAGCTCTTCAGAATTTTTATTTATGACTTTAATCCATAAACCTTGAAGCACTTCAAATGTGCGTGAGATCAAGTAAAATCACAAGTTCACCTAAGTAAATATTCCAATGTAACGAATAGATAAAAGGCAAGGTTGCCACAGACGTTACTTTCTAAAATTCTCTGACTTCTCCCTGACAAAAATAGCACTTCCCTGACCAAAAAAATACAAAGTGCCAGATAAAGTAGCGATTTCTAGCGTGAACTTTAAGCCGTCCTTTCTACTCGTTCATTAAGATGGATAATTGTTCAACAAAATTTTCCTTCTTCAATAAGATCATTGAGATCGTTGAGATCACAGTGACCCCGAATGTTTCTTTCAGCCTTCAATGGTACCAAATCAGCCGGATGTTTCTTCAAAATATCACGTTTTCCTAACTCAAAATAAAATTCCCTGACTTTTCCTTGCCCTTAAGAATTTTCATCTTCCCTTACCATTTCCTGACCAGTGAAAACCTTGAGAGGGAAAAGAAACAAGAAAGAAGAAGAATTGTTCTTTCTTTTGCCAATATCTCGCATGAACATTTCTTCCAAGTCTTGTTAGAGTATCAGAAGTTACAAACCTTCTTGAACGTTTTGTCAATGTCGTCAAATTTCTTGGCCTCTTCTGGCAGCTGTGCTCGGATGTCTCCTCCAATAAAGATACTTTCCAAGTACATCCACTTTCTTTGCACAACCATCCACACCTACATTGCATAAGATTGCATTGCTATTAGAAGTTTTCTTTTTTTTTTACCTTATGGTACATATAAGTAAATGTTGTTGTTGCTGTTTTTGTTCCTAATGGAGTCAATTAAAATGGCTGCCAAATGAAAGGGCATCTTATCTAGGCATTGCGCAAACCAAATTTCACTGTGCTTTAAGATGTTTCTGTATTAGGTATTAAATAATTTGGGGTTTATAGCGACAAGGTTTTTATCCCTTATTCGTTTTAGCCAAGCACTGAATAAAGAAGGTAGCATAATCAGGGCAGCCCTTGAGTCCACGAGGTAAACGGAGGGGAGGCCCATGCAGTCAGGGAGGTGCACTCGAATGGCAAAGTTAAAAGAAAAAACGATCTGTCTTCAGCTCGGCTGCTAAGAAAATAGCCCAAAACAGGATTAGGATTATGACCTTGCTTTCCATAGGTTCTTTTAGCTCAGTAGATAGAGTGCCCGCCTGGCGTTCAGGAGGTCATGGGTTCGATTCCCGTCGGGGACTCAGATTTTTTCTTTGTTCCACGGTCGTGTCATGTTGATTTACTCACTTTCACGACAAGATAACAAATGGAGTCCGGATTATGTTCCGCAAGGAGCTAGAAATTGTAGACTGTGCATCAATCTAGCTTGAAGACTTCAATACCCTGAAACAAGCTTGTTTGTTGTAAGAATTCCAGATACACTGTAAGTGATAGTTCTTACAAGTAGTAGAAATATCAGTCAGTATGATAAGCTCCGTGAGCAGGCAATATAAACCAAATCCAGCACTGTGATTGGCTATCCGAGCATGTAAGATAAGGCTTTCTTGCCCGCTTGGGACTACTTGCTGTGTCCCGCAAGAAAAAATTCCCCGAAAGTCACACATCATACTTTATGGACCAGCCTCGTTCGGTGGCTGGATATTGGCCTCACTCTTTTTTACGAGTTTGTGGACCTTGACTTCGTCTCGGTCCATAAACAGGCAAAAAGAACTTGGCCAATATCCAGCCATATTGACCTCACGCTTGATCAATAACCCATATATTCTCACCTCCACCACTTCACCAATGTGCGACAAACTCTTCTCCCACTTGTTAACGGTTTCCAAGAAAGGCCCAACAAACCGTGATGCAGACATGCTCTGAAGATTCATTGCATTATCGTCCAGAATCTGCAGAATTTCGTCCACAGCACCCAAAATGAATCCTCTCTCTTGCGTTCCTTTCATAAATTTAGACACAGTGAATTTCATGGCTCCCCACGTATCCGCTACTTCACTGATCCCTTTTTCGATCCCGAGCTCCTTTGTGGCACTAGCCGTGATGTCACCAATTACATCCTGGAACTTGTGTAACTCCATGGCGAACATGTTCTGGAGTGTGAAGGTGTCGGGATTGAGATCGAACTTCATGCCTGTCATTTCCATGAGCTTCTTCCAATGGCTGTTAGGAAGTGTAATCACAAGATTCTTACGTCATTTAACAGTAACAAACTGTCTTCTACGGAAAGTACACAAAAGTTGACATCATCAAAAAGAAACTCTGGCTCTGGAATGGACCTCAAATTCACTCACTCCATTCAGCTAAACAATTAATATATGCGCTAAACCTGGATTAAATCCGTTTTTCACTTCCTCCCCTCATAGGACTGCTTTTGTCCTCAAAGTTTCTGTGCATGTAATATTAGGGAGCTTAAGAAATCCACGACGGTTTGGCAACGGCAACGTCGCTAAACAAAAGGTTTAATGAGCAGAACAATAGCTATGTACGTGCGTTATAATTCTTGGTACATTTCTTTGCCGTCCGCTGCAAAACAACAACGTGAAATGACCAAGATCTGTGTTGTCTGAAGAACCTGGACCCCGACGGGTAATTTTTTAAATTTTTATTTCGGATTTATCTATGTGTCCTAGATTCAGTTTCGTGACAGCCTTGGCAGAGATAAACGAGGTTAATGACTTCAGAGTATCGCGAGATTCGTAGGTAAAATATAGGTTTATTTTTCAATCGACGCTGTCCTCGGCGTCGCCGTCGTGGTTTCTTAAGCTCCCTATTAGGAGTAGAACAGAGGCAGAAATTAACAAAAACACATTTCAAGGGGCAACCAAAGGGCGCTAAAAATGCATAAAACCACGGGATTGCTCTAAGGAGCCTTTGATTTTACTTTCCTTGTGTAACACATAAAAGTCCCATAAAGTAGCTTTCACTTGAATGGTTACACGTTAACGTTTTTACTACAAGATTAAATGTTCGAAACAACTTCTTCTTCAACTATAGTATGAAAAACATACCAGATGAAAATATCGCTGAATAGCTTTCTTAAAATGGTCTCACTCATTACATCATCAAGTTCAGGCCTGAAAACCTTCTGAAAACTACTTTTAACCTACCGTTCTCTTAGAGCCTCGTTCTTCAAATCAGAGAAGAGCGGTATGGAGTTCTTAAATTCCTTCATTTTCTCTTCCAAGACGTGGCATAGCGGTAAAGCCTTGACCTCACGAGGAAGTCGCTTGAGCTGTTTGATGAAGCCATCAATACCGTCTGATAGCACTGACACGTCGAGGTTGGCCCACAGTGTGTTAGCCCACTCATCACGAGCCGCCTTATAAATAAGTTCAAAATCAAACTTAGTATTATTAGAGATTTTCACAAATCAAGTGTGTTTGTATTGAAAAAATCGAGAAAATTTAAGAAGGAATCCACCAAAAGTTCGCGTAACCAGCTGGGAGAAATCTTTGTCCCACTTTTATTTGTAACATATTGCAAACTTGTGCGTGGCCTTAAAAAATTTTCAAAAGAAATCAGTTCTAACAACACCAAATGTCAAAAACAAATTTTGAAGTTCATATGAATCACGGCTTGAAGACTTGAAAGTACTGGTAATATGAAAATGAAAATGACATTTAACTTATGTGTTTGCACAGTTTATCTGAAATTTGAAATGACATGTATTTAGTTTCTCCAGTTCCTATGGTGTGACTGTGGCTAATTCCACAGAAAACCAACATTTCCAAATTCCAATTCGACCAGAATAGAGGACCTGCATGACCACCATTTAAGACTGATGTGGCCTCCTCTCTAAATAATTATTATATCTTTTAAAATACTTGACTTGCCTTTTGATTTTCATAAATAGAGAAGATCTGATCCAGTCCCTTCAGTTCTTTCTCCATGTCAAGCAGCTCAGGGTACAAGGTGATGGAAAGACCAAACAGCTTCTCAGCATTGGCCAACTCTTGACGCTCCTTTTCAAAATTACTGAACTCCTCTTTGAATCTCTTCAGAAGTTCCACACCTGACAGGAAACACAGCAGTGGAATTTAGTTCCACTCAATCAAGCGCGGTGGCCTAATGGTTAGCACTCAACTCTAGATTAAGCGGTTCTGGTTCGAGCCAGATTGTTTTGTATTCTTGGGCAGACACAGTGCCTCTCTCCATCAGGAGTAGAAATGGGTACAAGCGACCTTAATGCTGGTTTCAACTCTGTGATGGACTAGCATCCCATCTAGGGAGGAGTAGAAATACTCCTAGTCGCTTCATGCTACCGAAACCGGGATAAGCTTTAGCCTGATATAGGCCACTTAGCTCGAATGCAGACTTGACTTACCAATCAAAATGTCTTACAAACGTTTTGTAGTTACACATGTTGAATGATTCAACTACACGTGTTAAAGACTAACACAATGTATGTAATATCTGTGAAAAGAATAGTTCTAGTTTTCTGTTTTTCCAGGATGAGCTCCCATTTGATTTTGTCAACTTCACAATATGGGCGAAGAGACGTTTAACCACGTACATAATAATGTGAGAGCGGTTTTCACTCGAGTGTCATAAAACCAAAGTAATGACTCTAGCCAATCACAAAGGACATAGACAATACAGTGAACCAATCAAACTTCAATTAATTACAAGTAGGTTACGCAAAGCGCGGGAAAAACGCGTGCGAGTTAGTTGCGGTTGATTTTGGTTTTACTTCTGATTGGTGAAAAAGTGGCGCGAGTTTTTTAAGCCAATCGCGTCGCGTGGTAAGTGCAAAACCAATTACTTTTCGACACTCAAATGAAAACCGCTCCAAAAGGCAGTTACAAGTCTTGTCAATGGCTCAGCACTCTAAAGTGTACATTAACAACAAACCACAAGTCGTACAATTTTTGAAGGTATGTATTGTTTATCATGACTGTTTCATGTTATATCGTTTTCTAAGGTAAAAATTAACAGAAAGTGTAGTGAGATACCTGCATCCAGATCAAAACCAATGGAGCTAGGACCTTCATTGATAAAACTTTCTTTGAACTTAGAGATGTCTTTGGAGAAGTCAGACACTTGATCTTGCGTTATCTGGACAAAACAAGTTGTTTGGAAAGCAGTTAGTTTTTCATGCTTCTCAAAATCAAACAAATACGTTCTTCCTTTAAGCCAAGAGAGGATGTAATAGTTTAGAGGCTTTCAATCGACATTCACTATCTTCCAATTGTTCTTAAGCTTGCGTGTAACCACCTTATACTAACCTCTGTAAATTTCTTCTTTACAGCGACCAGACTAGCGTCAACTCTGCGAGATTCCATGAAAAGATCATCCCAGGCTTGAGTGATATTGGTTGATAACTCCAACTCGCTCTCAGGAACCTTTCAATGGAAAACAAACCAAGCATTGTGTTTACAAGTAAGTAGCCTATTTCTAGTTTTGCTAAACCCTTTCAGTGGCAATCATGAAATTTCAGGTAAGTGGTTGTGAGTGGCCAAAGCTATTGCAAGCTTTATTAGAAGATTTGTAGCAGCAATCATAAAGTTTGCGGTAAGTGGTTTTGAATCGCCAGAGCTATTGCTGTACTGGAAGATTTGTAAAAGCAATCAGAAAGTTTCTAGTTCGTATTAACCGCGCCGCAACTCGACATTAGTCCAAATTTTGGCAACCATTTGACTGTACTCATCATCAAGCGGATTCAAACTAAATGATGAACTGGACTGGACTTGACTTGCGCTAAGAACGGAGAGGGATTATGACTACAAGGTGGCGATGGAGTGAGAGGCAGCCAGGAGGAAAAAGGAAAGTTGGACAACCAATAGACTGAGTAGTCCCTCTTTCACTTAGTCCGTCGTTGCGTGACGCGAAAGAAAATAGCAAGGGAAAA
>JAHPZR010036510.1:0-15000 GCA_019787425.1 Platygyra sinensis
CAAGCAAGCAGCCATCATGCTTTTATGGTAAACAATTTCCACAACTGTCAAGTCAGGTTTAGCATCGTTCAAGGACAGGCGGTTCACCCAAAAGTTCAGATCATCATTAACTGTCTGTTAGAGGTAACTCATTACGGAACAATTACAAACCTGCCATTGCTTAACTGATTTTTCATGCTCTTGATATAAAAAACTTGTTCAGTTCATTAAGTTTCTCAAGTTTACCTGAAAATTCACACTTAATTAGTTTACCTGTCACTAGGTTGTAATTGATTGGTTGAAATAAAACATGTGAGCAGTTTGGAAACCATTTCAGAGTTGCGTGGCCATTGAAGCGTGACGATCGCGTTTTCTTGATTTCTTTTATAATTTTGTTGAGGATAGTATACATGTAAATAAAAAATCGTATGAATGCGAGTGCATTTCGTGACATATGAGCACGAGTGATGTTTTTCAAGTTCTGAAAATTGCCACTGTAGAGACGCGGTTATTAAAATAACTCTCACTTTTAAGGTACACGAATCGACCGTTGGTTCTCACATCCCCACGCAGACATTACGGCTGCTATTTAACAAATAGTGCAAACAATAGATTTAACCTGATTGGTTCCGATACACATGTCACGACACTACATTCCCTCATTTTCTAGACAAAAATTAAGGAAAAAGAACTAACTTTACGCGACCGCTTAATTAAAACACTACGATAGTCAAGTTTCAAATGTTTCTCCGACAGAACAAGATCTTCAAATTATCAACACCACAAGTGCCAAAATCAAAGCAAAAAAACAAAGTATCTGAATCTTCTAAGACTCCATTAACTCCTTAGCGATAACACAGTCTCCAAAGCGCACAGGCTTCTTGACAATTCACGATGACCTTCGCACAGTTTGTTGACTTATCAAAGGACTTTCTGTCTGCATTTGGCTTCCAGTTTCACCTCCCTTTTCCGACGAACTCTGAAGAGGCACTAGCCTGTTTCCAGACACTCCTGTCATCGTTGGCGCGACAACTTTTTCCCTCTGTCCAACTTTCCGGCTCTGGCCAACTGTTTTTTTTTCCGTTTGGTCCGGACACATTATCTTGCTCATTGTACTTCTTTATGAATGCACTGTTCCTCCTGAATTCCTCTCCAGCCTGGTTCCTGACCGTTTCCTCTGTTCCAGTCTTCTGAACCACTTTGAAAGGACTTGGACAGAAGTTAGTTGAAAGCTTGTTAGACTTTTCCGCCTTCAGTAGCACAGTGTCGCCAATCTGTATGGACTTGAGCGTTGCACCTCTACATGCATGTGCATAGGCTTTGCCCTTCAACTTGTTCGACCAATCGCGATCTCGACTTTCTTCTCTTGGCACTTCCACAGGTTCTCTTCTCAACTCTGGCAACTTCGTCCTCATCTCCTGACGAAACATCAGGGAGAAGGGTGTGGCACCTGTGGTTGCTTGCAGAGTGGATCGGTATGCCGCCAGCCAAGTAACCAACTCAGTTCGCCAATTTTCCCCTCTAAATTAGCAATCTGAAGAGACTTGAGCAATGAACGGTTCTGGTGTTCAACCTCGCCATTTGCTTGAGGCCACAGTGGTGTCGTCCTGCGATGCTCCACTCCATGATCTTGTAAAAGTGACTCAAACTCTTCGGACACAAACTGGGGGACCATTATCTGTCCTCAGGGAAAAAGGAACACCAAATCTGGCAAACATAGGAGTGATTGCCTCTATAACCTTGGCACTTGTAGTAGACTTCAAAATAGCAACTTCCAGAAATCTGCTGTAATAATCAACCACCACCGAAATACTCTCTCCTGTAGTCTTGCCAAGGCGCACTTGGGGGCAAAACACAAGACATCGGATCAGGTGGGTCACAACTTGAAGTAACTTGACAGCCATGGCAAACCTTGCACAAATTCTCTACATCTTTGTCCATTCCTGGCCACCACACCTTACTTCGAAGCCGATACTTTGTATTCACCACCCCCTTATGACCCTCATGTGCCAATCTGACCACCTTGTCTTGCAAGACCTTGGGCACCACTATCCTTGTACCATGAAGCAAAAGCTCACCATAGGTGCATAATTCGTCTTTGACGTGTGCATATGAAGGAATTGTACACTGTTCCCAGTTCCCAGATTTCACAGTGTTCTTCAGTAAGCACAGTTCCTCATCACCGTAAGACACTCCCTCAATCTCCTTCAGAGATACTGCTACAGGCACACAGCTCTCTGCAATGGCTCTGATGAAATCGTACTCCTCACCACGGTCTAATTGTTTCACGGAATTCAAACGAGATAATGCATCAGCGATGTTTGTCTTCCCAGGCCGGTACACGACTTTAAAGTCGTACCCTTGCAACCGCAACACCCATCTCTCAATTTGCGCACAAGGCTTGGACGTACATGAATAGATTCGTTCCAAGGGTTTGTGATCTGTTTCCAGCTCAAAGCTTCTTCTGGATAGATACATGTTGAATCGCTCACAGGCCCAAACCAATGCCAATGCCTCCTTCTCTGTCTGACTATAGCGCCTCTTCGCATCATTCAAGCTTCTAGATGCATACGAGGCAGCCCTCCATGTCCCTCCTTGTTCTTGGGAAGAACTGCACCTAAACCCATGGGAGACGCATCTGCAACGATTCTTGCCCTACAGTCAGCCCTGAAGTAACCCAATGTCTCGGCTTGAGTGATAAGACACTTCAGCTCCTGAAAAGCTGTCTGCTGTTGTACGCCCCACTTGAAGGTAACGCCCTTCCTGGTCAACTCTTGAAAGGGCTTGGCTACGGAAGCTACATCTGGCATGAACTTTGCTGAATACTGAACCAAACCCATAAAAGATCGTACCTCACTTGTGTCCTTAGGAGGCCGTGCATCTCTAATGCCAGCCACCTTCTCTTCACTTGGGTTAACACCATCGCTGGTCAGTTCATGACCGAAAAACGTGAGCTTTGACAACCGAAACTCGTACTTTTCTCCATTCACTGTCAACCCCACTTCTCTCAGCCTATGCAACACAGCAAAAAGACATTGGTCATGTTCCTCTACGCCCTTGCCATGAATAATTAGATCATCCGCAATGTTTTCAACTCCGGGGCAACCCCTCAGCACATCTCTGACAATTTGCTGGTATTTCTCCGGTGCTGACGTCACTCCAAACATCAGCCGCTTATAACGATAAAGACCTCAGTGTGTGACAAAAGTAATAATAATAATAATAATAATAATAATAATAATAATAATAATAATAATAATAATAATAATAATAATAATAATAATAATAATAATAATAATAATAATAATAACAATACATCGCTTATATAGCGCAACGCTTCTCAAAGATCCAGCAGCGCTTTACAATAAAGGTGATATAAATATAAAATCAATTGGATAGTAAATTAAATTTTTTTAAAAAAATCAATAAAAGAACTGCCTAAATAGATGGGTTTTAAGTTTAGACTTAAAAGTTACTAGGAGATCCACTTGCCTAATGTCATCGGGTAAGGCGTTTCACAAAGTGGGAGCTCTATGAGAGAACGCTCTATATCCATATGTTTTAAGATTATATTTAGGTACAACTAAGAGCTTTTTCTTAGAAGATCTTAGGTTTCTATTAGGAATGTTTGGTTCTAACAGTTCACTAAGATACAGAGGACCCAGACCATTTAATAGTTTAAAAAGAAGTGATGTGCCGACTGTCCTCACTGAGCAGAATGTGATGAAAACCCCATTTGAGATCAATCTTGCTGAACACGGCACTCCCATTCAAATTCTGTAAAAGCTCCTCCACCATTGGAATTGGGTGTCTTTCACGGATGATTGCTTCATTTGCACGCCGCATGTCCATGCACACCCTTATGTCTCCATCCCCCTTAGGAACAACCACCAAAGGTGAGATCCATCTTGAAGGTCCATCTGGTACTTGCTCTATAATGTCGAGCTCCAGAACCTGGTCAAGCTTCTTGTCTACCTTCTCACCTAATCCAAACGGTATTCTGCGTACAGGCTGGGCCACAGGCTTCACAGACTCATCGCTATGGAGTTTAAGCTCGTATCCCTTCAAAACACCAACACCAGTAAACAGGGCCTTGTATTTCTCCCGGATACAACTCTCAAGTCCTCTACTGTCCACATTGTTCGCTTGGAAGGGACCAATGTGCAAGAGATTGAGAATTTCCGTGGTTTCACAACCCAAAAGCGTTCGGCCGTCGCCCTTGACCACCACGAAGTCTGCTCTAAACCACTGTTGTTACCAGTCAATGATACAACTGCAGTAAGAGTTCTGAGAGTTGGTAACGGTTCCGTACTGCCGTAAGCAAAAAGCTCTCTGGCCGACTTGCGCAACTCACACTTTATTCCTTTCAGTTTTAACATCTCCCAGGTCTGTTGTCCCACCACGTTACAAGTAGCTCCAGAATCAATATGGACATCAGATACAGCTACACCTCCGACTATCAAGGTAATCAAATCACTACTTTTCCACTCATGGCCAGTTACCTGCTCCACAGTAAATGCAAATTCGGGACTAAGCTGAACCGGTCTGGTAGGCTCTTCGCTCTGATTCCCGTCAGACACAAGGTTTGTTTCTTGCGACCTCCCACGACCAAGACCATGTCTACCTCTACTGCCAGTATTTCTTCTTCCACCGTCATTACCTCTGCCACCTTTATCCCCTCTGGATCCGGAGCCATCACCACCACACTGACGAGTTCGGGGACATTTAACTTTGAAATGGCCAATATTACCGCACATTCTTCAAGCTCGTTCACACGCTGGACACTTCTTGTTTCCACTGAAATGTCCTTCTTGATCGCAACTGAAACATTTCTTTCCTTTTCTAGAACGCGTATTTCCATCCGACTTGTCACCAACTACATTCACTTTGTCAGCCAATTGATTATTCACTTGGTCAGTACCGTACTGTTTCAACTGGCGATCAACAGCTTCTTGCGACCTCGCAATCCTCAACAAATCATCCAACGTTAGAGCTTCCTCCTTTTCCAGGAACTTCTGATGCAGCTTGCTCAAATAAGACTTCTCAATAACTTGATCACAGATATAGTTGTTCTTGTTTTCACCGAACTCACAGTTGATTGCTCGTTGATGAAGCCTACAAATGAACTGATCAACGGTTTCTTCACTTTCCTGCACAATTTGTCGAAACAAATGTCTCTCAAAAGGAATGTTCGCCTTTGGTACAAAATAATCATCAAGGACTTTAACCGTTTCCTCGAAAGTAGCACTCACAGCATCAGCAGCAAGTGTGAAGTAAATTTCCTTAACGTCTGTTCCCGCGACATGTAAAAACAGAGCTCTTTTCTGTCCGTCATCCGAAACTCCTTTCCCTGTAACATACAGATTGAATCTCCTTTCCACCTACTTCACCGCTAGCTTAAACTATGTGGCTCTCCTTTTGGATTAAACAATTCCAAACAACCGATCGAAGTTCTACCCGAACTACTCGAAGCACCGCTCGAACCCCCGCTTCCTCCCTCTGTCTTGCCTCCCGGCATCACTAAGAGATAGCCTTGTTGAAATCCTCGACAAAATCCTCTACAAAATCCTCGACAAAATCCTCGACAAAATCTTTTGGTTATCCTCGTCACCAATGTAGAGACACGGTTAATAAAATAGCTCTCATTTTTAATATACACGAATCGACCGTTGGTTCTCACATCCCCGTGCATACATTACGGCAGCTATTTAACAAATGGTGCGAACAATAGATTTAACCTGACTGGTTCCGTTACACACGTACGGATTACTCAGGACACTACAGCCACCTCCTTGGCCAGATAGTTGTCAATGATCTTGGGATTCTGGAAGTTTGAAGGTTTATTTGTCTTGGTGGCTATGGGTCTGTGAGCAGGTTGGAAGCCCAGATGAAAACAATGGTCAAGGCCTTAGATAACATAATTGATGATGGAATGAAAGGTGGAACACCAAAAGAACCGCAAGATCGTGAAGGAACGACGCCTGATATTGGACAACAAACGCACAATTTTAATTCTTAAACAATACCTAAAGATAAAGGAGGCTAGTTACTCTACCAACATAATTATGCCTGCAACTATAGCAAGGCACAAACATCAAAAATGGGAGATAATTCAAGGTAGAATCCCTGCATAATGAACTATAACATTGAACAAATATTATAAATTAAACAACCAAAAGAAAAAAAGAAAGAAGGGGTGCAGGGGTGCACTTCAAGTCAAAAATGATGTTGGATGGCAAAGAAAAAAGTAGTCAGTGTCACATGAGTTCACCTAAACTAATGAGCCTAGTAAACAGGAAGAAAACTAAGTCACAAATACATCTTGAGTACCACTGGGGCAGATCAACTGCGGCAAGCCTTGGCTTGAGTCACAGACCCAGAAGGACTTGGAGAACGACTGTGATGTTTACGTTCACTACCATCTTTGAAGAACTGCCTGGTGCATGACGAAGACTGATGGGCCCCTGAGCAAAATTATGCTGCACCAATGTGCATAACAGCAAAAGGAGAATGGGGCAGTGCAATGGCCCTTGTTCCACGATTTGCAATGGATGATAGAGGAAGATGATCCAGGAGGCTTGGCCAACTCATTTGAGGTGGTCAGCAAGGAACTAATTGAACTGAAGAGCCAGCTGCGTGGAAATTAAACAGCTGTACATTCATGGATGACTAGTCTGTGAGATGAGTTGGGACGACGTGCTTGCGGAATGCTTGGTCATAGGTGAGCCAAACTCTGCCAGAAAAATGGCGATATGTCTGCCGGATCAACAGCTGGTATTGCATTAGGTCTTTCCAGCGATAGGGGAAGCTGGAGACCATGATTAGGGAGAAAGTAGCAGCGGCCTCCATCCATGAAGTGATATCGTTGATGTGGCAATGCTGTTTCTTTGGCTGAGAAGTCAGCACAAAATGGCCATCCAGCAACAACTGAGGTTCTAGTTCCTTTTGGAGCAGGTTGACTGCCAACAATTCGCTTAGGTTGACATACTTGCTGGTGATGATCCAAGCGACAAGCTTGGCCGGAACAAACAAAAAACCGGGACCAACGATGAAAGGTTGATCTGGGACAGGCAAAGCAAGCACTGGAGGAAGATCTGCGACATTGTGAGTCGCACCAGCTGGCAAATTGTACACACTCCCAGGGCTGAAAATGGACATCAACGGATTTGCAAACATTGACACAAAGGAAGGCACTACAGTAGACATAGACAGAGTAGGCCTACCTTGTAACGAAAACCCGGCAACTCGAGCCCCAGTGGTCAAAAATTGTTTGTTGAACTGGACAGCAAAGGAGGAATGCCCCCCTCTTTTGAAAAGACATCTGGACCATGGATTGATATTTGCATGAGTGAATTCAACAGATCATTCTTCAATCAACTTTGTAGCCTTGACTTTATTAACTGCTTGGGTCAAGAATTGAGTTGTAGGAAACACCATGCACAAGGCCATTCTGCTCAGATAACTGTTAAAACAAAATCGCCTTGTCTATACAAGAATATCTTTTAAAATAATTTATGGCAACCATAAGATAAAATTCCATGACTGTTTACTGACTTTCTACAAGAATGCAGATATTCCCTGACCTGATACAAAACTCCCTGACTTTTCCCTGACCTTGAATGAAATCTTTTGGTCCCTCACTTTTCCCTGACTGTGGTGACCTTGCAAACTGACCAATCATTTTCAACAGACCAGACTTGGGACAGTATCGACTGACAACACTTTTCACTTGACTCTGAAGATGACCTCCACTCAGGTTGTCATAACATCAGTCACTAACAGTTCTGAACTACCCTCACCTGGATGATCACTCAATTCAAGCTAAGGAATGTTTTGTAACTACTCTTATGGTAGAACAATTTGTATTTTTTGCACTGTATGTCA
The DNA here is from genome assembly GCA_019787425.1 of Platygyra sinensis. NCBI lineage: Eukaryota > Metazoa > Cnidaria > Anthozoa > Scleractinia > Merulinidae > Platygyra > Platygyra sinensis. The sequence goes on from JAHPZR010036510.1 coordinate 7,864, forward strand.
TAACCAAACAAACTTGTTGGATTAACCTTATTATCATAACTGTTAAGAGTCCAGTGAGTGCTGCTACATGTACCTCCAGGAGCTTTAAAAATAACTCTTGCAGGCTTGCTTGCCTACGTCTTTTGATACTGAATGAGTTTTTAATACTTTCTCACTCTCCGCTGAGGTCAGATCTCTACCAGGTCAGGAGATCACTTGTTGCGTTCTTGCCATCTGACAAAGCGCTAAGTTTGTAGCTCTAAAACCTTTTAGCAGTTTGCCATTTTGGTCAGTTTAGGAAAATGTCCATGCCTTGCCACATGCAGCATGAACATTTTAACCTCCCCTTGCCTTTGGAAATTCCAAAATGCTCTAACCCCATGCCCTCCGAATTCTAAACTCATTAACCCCTTCTCCCCTCTTTTCAAACCCTTCCTGTTTGACTGCCTAAAACTTCTAGAAAGTGTGGACCCGGGTGGCCTTGTTATGTCACTGAGGAAGACCAAATGCGTTTTTTAAGAGAAATGCATCTTGCACTTATTAAGATACCCGGTAGCTGACTTACTTGGTGTAAGTGAGAGCACCCTTAGGAGGAAGAGATCGACTGCTTGGTGCTCTGAGAAGTAGAGGCCTAATTATTCAACATTGGCGAGTGAGAAATAGTCTTTGCGTCCTTGATCCTGTGGGTACTGTTTTACAGTGGTGCTCAGCAATTTACAGAAGAAAGTGCATTTTTTCAACTCCAAATTCCCTCTTGCATATTGATAGTAATCACAAACTTTTAAGGTGGAGGCTTATTACTTGTGTGTGTCGATGGATATTGCCGAATTATAATTTATGCACACTGCTGCAATAACAATAAAGCAGGTACAGTCCTCTCCTTTAGAGGTTGACTTCAAAATTTCTGACAAGCATCCCCAGGTTTTCATTCCCCATGGAAGAAGACTATCAGGTAGTAGTTCCAGGTACAACTGCCCCACTTTCTGATCAGCAGAGTACATTCTTGGAATATCAGTGCAATCCTTTCATTTGAAAGGTATAGAATGAGCTGAATATTGTTATAAACTTGTATTTTGTGGAAGAAAGAATTCAACACTAGAGACTACAGTCAGCCACAAAACAAAGCAGCCTTTGTTGCTATTACTGTTTGAATAAAACAGACTGTCAGAAACCCTGACAAAACGTATGTAATGCCATTTGAAAACTTGGTTACACTCCAAGATCATGTTGGCCTTCATAAAAAAGTGTTTTGGTGATGTCTTCTGTACTTGTAAAAACAAGAATGTTATAACACTGATTTAATTCAACAGTTAGCTCAACAGTAAACAAACAGTCTGAAAAACATAAGAGAAGGTAATCAATATACAGACAAGTTTTCACATGATCTTCATCTCCCCACCATCAGAATTCATGGTCATGAATTCCTCTCTAAGCTCACAGAAACATGCACATGTGCTAGGCAGTTCTAAAGTGCAACTATAGGTGTAAATTGTTCTTCCCTGAAGACCTTCGCTATCTGTGAATGATATTGTCATAGTGTCAGTGACAATAGCAACAGATGCTGTCGTATTTCAAGTGTGTTAAATTAGTGGCCATTCAGTTCTTTTCTTGGCAGTTCTGTAGTAGCTGAATAAGACTCCCAAAAATATTTAATGAAGCGAATAATCTAAATAAACAAAGTGTCTGGATCAAGGTGGCTTTAAATTAAATATGCAGAAATCGAGCATGCAAGTTACTGTTCAGTTTAAAAGCTTAAAATTCCAAAATACAGGGAACCAAATGAAAGAATTGCAAAAGGAAGTTCAATAGCAGTTAAGTTTCATTCAAGCTGAGGCGAAGAAACCCATTTAAAAGCGAAAAAAATTAATGTTGAAAATTTCAAAGATGTGTCGCGCTGCACGAGCACTGTTCAAATTAATTCTTCACACCTAAGCGAAAGCTTTAGTTTTTGCAGACCGCTTTTGGAGTCATTTTAACGCCCATGGCTAGAAACTTTGTGCTATTGACTTGTTCAATTATTTGATTGTTAATTTGGATCTCAATGTTGTGAGAAATCGTTTTGTTTTTAGCTTTAAAGTGCCTATGAAGTAAAAAATAATTTCTGCTTATTTGAAAGGCTTTTCAAAGTAAAGAAGAATGGCATTTTCCTTTTGGGAATATCTTTTTTATTTTTAGAGATATTTACGTTTTTGTATTATGCAAATGAGTAAAGTGATGACGTCATAGGTGGTTCCACTAAAACACTACAACACTCAATCAAGAATATCTCCAGAAATATTGGAGCAGTGTTCTTCAAACTTGGCACCAGAAACGTACATCACAAAAGAAAAAGAATGACACCTACTGTGTTGTTGCCATGGCAACACTCTAGGCCCCAATCTCTTTCTGTGAAAAAACAAATATCCCCGATTGCAATCTTTTAAAGTGGGACAGAGGGTCTAGCTCGGCACACAAATGGTTCCCATATTGCCTTATCTATCCCCACTAGGTTGTCGTGAGTGGATGATTCTTGCTTAGGATAAAATCTGGAAATTTTAGTCTCAATTAAAACAGGACCAGCGGCATAACTGTTGTCATGGCAACAGCACGACAGGTGTCATTTGGCTTCTTATGTGATGTACAGTCCTGATGCCAAGTTTGAAGAACACCACTTTAATATTTCTAGAGATATTCTTTATCAAGTGTTGTACTGTATTAGTGAAACCACCTATGACGTCATCACTTTACTCACAAATACGTAAATATCTCCAAAACGAAAAAAGATATTCTAAAAAGAAAAACGCCATTCTTCTATACTTTAAAAGGTCTTTCAAATAAGGAGCAATCATTTTTTACTTCATAGGCACTTTAAAAATAATAAATTGTGTTTTATTTACATTTAAGGAAAGTTTATTAGCTCCGAGCCACTTAGCAACTTTTCCCAATTCTTGATTTGCAATTTGGCTTAACATTGCACGGTTTTTGTGGCTATGGAATAAATTTGTGTCATCAGCAAACATCAGAAATGACAGCTTAGAGCTTTCTGAAATGTCATTTACATAGATCAGAAACAATAAAGGACCAAGAACTGTTCCTTGTGGTACCCCACATGTAACAAATGATATATCTGACTTAGTAAATTTATAGTTAACCATTTGTCTCCTACAAGTGAGATAATTTCTGAACCATTCCAATGCATTTCCCCTAATTCCATAATGTTCAAGTTTGTGAAGTAGTGTTGCATGATTAACAGTGTCAAATGCCTTGGAAAGGTCCAAGAATATCCCAAGAGTATATTCATTACTTTCAATTGCCATTGATACTTTATCTATCAGCTCTATTATTGATTGTAGCGTAGATCGTCCAGCTCTAAATCCACATTGGTTTTCAGTGAAGATGTCACGCGTATCAAGAAACTTAATTACTCTTTTATTTTATAACCTTTTCAAGAATTTTTTGAAAAGCATGTTAGCACTGAAATTGGTCTATAATTTGAGAGCTTTTCTTTATCATTTCCCTTATATACTGGTGTAACTATTCCTATTTTAAAAGTTTCAGGAATTTTTCCTGTAACTATAGACAAATTGAAAATATGAGTGAGTGGTTTTACAATGTATTCACTTATTTTTTTGACTACCTTTGGAGCAATGTCATCGTGACCACTCGACTTGTTTGCATTTAATTCCTTGATTTCTTTGTCTATATCTCACTTTCTGTAACTGGGTCTAAAAAAATTGAGTTTATAATTAATATTTCTTTGCTTCAAGTAAGATTTGTATGTGTGTTCATCTGTTGGTATTTTTGCAGCTAAGTTAGGCCCCACATTGACAAAATATTCATTAAAAGCATTTCCTATTTCTTTTGGGTCTGTCATTTCCCTCATTACCTTTGAACTTATCTGATATTTCTTCCTTGGTTCTTTTCCTGTTAATTACTTTATTAATTAATTTCCAAGTTTGATTCATCATATTTCTTGTTATGGTATGTTTTCTTTGCAGCATCTTTTAATTTATTGAACTTATTTCTATAATTTTTGTAGATGATCTTGTTTATTTCATTAGGAAATTTTAGGAATTTCCTATATAGTTTATTTTAAGTTTTCCTTTACTTGAGTATCCCCTTTGTTATCCATGGTTTTATTAGACTTACATAATGGTTTTTAACATTAACAAGCGGCAAGTGTTTGTCATAGACCTTCATTAATTTAGTGTCAAACAGGATATACTGTAGGCATTTTCTGGGTACAGTATGTACAAGTGTGTATTTCACTGAAGTCAGTTCTTTCCAAGTCTTCACACAATCTGCTTATGGGATTATCATTGATTATGCGTATTTTCCTTGTCCCACGAGTTTGGCTTCTAGTTTGACATTGGCCAACAGTAATTTGGAACACAGGAAGATGATCTGACAAAATTAATCTGTAAACAATAGTCCACTTACAGTATATGTTGTCACAAAACCTATTTACAAAGATATTATCCATCAGAGTTGCAGATGTCTTTGTTATTATTGTTGGCTTGGTGATAAGGAGATAAAAAGATGAAGCATGTTACATTTGATATATAAAATTGTTAGCATTGTCATTTATATTGTATTTCAACACATCGATATTGAAGTCCCCCATGAGGAAACATTTTTTATTCTCCCGATTTATTAACTCTAGAACATCGGATAAATGTTCTTCAAAAATAGTATAGTCTTGGTTTGGAGGTCTATAGATTACACCTATTTATATGTTTTGGGGGTTTTCTTTCAATTCAATAAATGGTGCTTCTATTATGTTCTCTATGTTTATAGAAAGATCTGTTCTTTCGGTGAATTGGTGTAACTTATTAACATACATTCCAACTCCACCCCCATGTTTATTATTTCTAGTTTGTCCAACAAAATTATATCCTTGAATTGACAATTCATCCATGTTATTTTTAGTCAACCAAGTTTCTGTCAAACCTATCACCGAGAATTCATACCTTAAAGTTGCTAAGAAATTTATAAAATCATCATGCTTGTTTACAATGCTTCTATCATTGTGATGAAATATTGAAAAACTCGCTCTATCACAGGAAGAAATGTTATGCTGAAACGAGTCTTTGTTATGGTAATCACAGTCATCGATCATCTGTATCATTTTATGAAAATAATTGCTGTCAGGATCAATGTCTGGTCAGTGTTAAATATTCTCTTCCCCTGTTGCGTGACGAGAAGGGATTAAATGTCAAATCTCTAAGTTTTTGTATCTGATCTGTTTCTTGTAATAAACGATGAGCTTGAAAAATTTCTTCACTTAATTCTTCATCATGTAAATCAGAGTAGGGTAGAGTGAATTCTTGATCTAAACTAGTCATATCATATTAGATTTAGTAGTAACTTAAAATGATTACCTTCCATTGATCACATTTTTAAGATCCAGATCATTGTGAAACATTCTGACATTCTCATCATTCTTAAGCTTATATTTTACTTTACCATCAACAGACCAACATTTATCCACTCTAAAACATTTCTTCAATTCCTTCAATCTCTTGTAGATGGCTGGAATAAGATCCTCTTGCAGACTGGAGTTAGTCCCTTTAAGCAGTGATTTTGCCCTCATCGTTTTCTCTTTTACCTTGTGGCTTTCAAACTTCACTATCACTTGTCTAGGCGATTGTCGTCCACTCGCGTCTTGCTGCTGTCGGCCAACGCGGTGAGATATTTCAATCTCACTCCTTGAGATATCAACTTTTAAATTGGTTTTCATGAAGTCGATGGCCTTTTGTTCAACATCTTTGCCTTCCTCTTCAGTTATGCCAGATATGCGTACGCTGTTCTTTCTGCTGTACTGTTCGTTGTGAATGGCATGTTCAATAAAAGTTGTACTCTGGTTAAATTCCTCTCTGACTTCTTTAAGCTTGTCATCAACCTCTTTCGTTATTTTTGCAACCAAGCTATCATCTAACTTCTTCATTTCTTCTTTGAGCTGCAATTCTATCTTGACCTTGAAGTTGGTAAGGACAGCTGTGACACTCGCCATTATTGCTTTTTCTATATCATCTAAACGTTGTAGAATTAGGTTGGAGTTGCCACTGCTTTCAGTTTCAGATGTCCTTAGCTGTTTACTTTTTGGACGCTTGCTACTTGGTGTTGCAATGAAACTTAAGTTTTCGTGCTCATGTTTGGAGCATATGGGTGCACATGGTGTCGTTAGGGCCGCCATGTCACCAAGTAGGTACTTATACCATGGACATGCTGATGAGAGTGAAAATGGCGGGTCCAAAAAACAAGCTGATGATCACCCAGAACTGCAGTAGATAGGTGGTGGCTTTTCAGCTCATTAATAGACTATGTGAAATATTAATTCCATTTTTATGGAATTTGCTAGTGGTCTCACCAGTGTTCTAGTGGAAAACATCTTACTAGCAAAACTTTGCAAGTGGACCAAACAGTTAACTTCAAGCCCTCTATGTGATGGTGCAGTTGATAAAAATACATATATTTATGTTATTCACCAGGCGAGAGGTCCATATTGGAAAAAACTGTGCCCAAGGTCTTGCATACTGCCTCATGGCCTTGGGTGGTATGCAAAACAGAGGGCACAGTTTTTCCCAATACAGATCAACCTAGGCTGGTGAATAACATTTTTATTTCTTTCAGAAACACACCGCAATATTTGCAAAAAACCCAAGTAAGTTTGTGCTGCAGTCACGCCAAGAAACTGAAAAATTTAGAGAGGAGATACTAATGAAAATAGAGGTACAGCTGTAATACAAATTAAAGAAAGCATTTTGCAAAACAATGCTTTATCTACGATCTAGAATTAATAAAGGCACTTTTAATGGCTTACAAGCAAACTTTAAAACATTTTATAAAATATCTGACAGGATATGGCACCTGTCAATTACAAAGTGTGTAGTAAAAAAAAGCACACACAGTTTTGAATGAATAGTTCATTTGTAAAAGTGGTAAACAGATTTAAGCTGAATGACAAAAAACAGTGGAATCCTCTCAATGGAAGTGCTTTTTCAGAGAACTTAGATTAAGTTCACATCAGCTCAGTTCACTAATCGGCATTGGAATCATTGCTGATGATAATCCTTCTCTTTTTGGGCTTTGCTGACTTTGGGTTCATGGTGAATGTTAAATGTGAAAGAACAACCTTCAGTGTTGACGACACAAGCGCCTGTGGAAATTCCTGCTGGC
>JAHPZR010036510.1:22500-57500 GCA_019787425.1 Platygyra sinensis
TTAATTTGTATTACAGCTGTACCTCTATTTTCATTAGTATCTCCTCTCTAAATTTTTCAGTTTCTTGGCGTGACTGCAGCACAAACTTACTTGGGTTTTTTGCAAATATTGCGGTGTGTTTCTGAAAGAAATAAAAATGTTATTCACCAGCCTAGGTTGATCTGTATTGGGAAAAACTGTGCCCTCTGTTTTGCATACCACCCAAGGCCATGAGGCAGTATGCAAGACCTTGGGCACAGTTTTTTCCAATATGGACCTCTCGCCTGGTGAATAACATAAATATATGTATTTTTATCAACTGCACCATCACATAGAGGGCTTGAAGTTAACTGTTTGGTCCACTTGCAAAGTTTTGCTAGTAAGATGTTTTCCACTAGAACACTGGTGAGACCACTAGCAAATTCCATAAAAATGGAATTAATATTTCACATAGTCTATTAATGAGCTGAAAAGCCACCACCTATCTACTGCAGTTCTGGGTGATCATCAGCTTGTTTTTTGGACCCGCCATTTTCACTCTCATCAGCATGTCCATGGTATAAGTACCTACTTGGTGACATGGCGGCCCTAACGACACCATGTGCACCCATATGCTCCAAACATGAGCACGAAAACTTAAGTTTCATTGCAACACCAAGTAGCAAGCGTCCAAAAAGTAAACAGCTAAGGACATCTGAAACTGAAAGCAGTGGCAACTCCAACCTAATTCTACAACGTTTAGATGATATAGAAAAAGCAATAATGGCGAGTGTCACAGCTGTCCTTACCAACTTCAAGGTCAAGATAGAATTGCAGCTCAAAGAAGAAATGAAGAAGTTAGATGATAGCTTGGTTGCAAAAATAACGAAAGAGGTTGATGACAAGCTTAAAGAAGTCAGAGAGGAATTTAACCAGAGTACAACTTTTATTGAACATGCCATTCACAACGAACAGTACAGCAGAAAGAACAGCGTACGCATATCTGGCATAACTGAAGAGGAAGGCAAAGATGTTGAACAAAAGGCCATCGACTTCATGAAAACCAATTTAAAAGTTGATATCTCAAGGAGTGAGATTGAAATATCTCACCGCGTTGGCCGACAGCAGCAAGACGCGAGTGGACGACAATCGCCTAGACAAGTGATAGTGAAGTTTGAAAGCCACAAGGTAAAAGAGAAAACGATGAGGGCAAAATCACTGCTTAAAGGGACTAACTCCAGTCTGCAAGAGGATCTTATTCCAGCCATCTACAAGAGATTGAAGGAATTGAAGAAATGTTTTAGAGTGGATAAATGTTGGTCTGTTGATGGTAAAGTAAAATATAAGCTTAAGAATGATGAGAATGTCAGAATGTTTCACAATGATCTGGATCTTAAAAATGTGATCAATGGAAGGTAATCATTTTAAGTTACTACTAAATCTAATATGATATGACTAGTTTAGATCAAGAATTCACTCTACCCTACTCTGATTTACATGATGAAGAATTAAGTGAAGAAATTTTTCAAGCTCATCGTTTATTACAAGAAACAGATCAGATACAAAAACTTAGAGATTTGACATTTAATCCCTTCTCGTCACGCAACAGGGGAAGAGAATATTTAACACTGACCAGACATTGATCCTGACAGCAATTATTTTCATAAAATGATACAGATGATCGATGACTGTGATTACCATAACAAAGACTCGTTTCAGCATAACATTTCTTCCTGTGATAGAGCGAGTTTTTCAATATTTCATCACAATGATAGAAGCATTGTAAACAAGCATGATGATTTTATAAATTTCTTAGCAACTTTAAGGTATGAATTCTCGGTGATAGGTTTGACAGAAACTTGGTTGACTAAAAATAACATGGATGAATTGTCAATTCAAGGATATAATTTTGTTGGACAAACTAGAAATAATAAACATGGGGGTGGAGTTGGAATGTATGTTAATAAGTTACACCAATTCACCGAAAGAACAGATCTTTCTATAAACATAGAGAACATAATAGAAGCACCATTTATTGAATTGAAAGAAAACCCCCAAAACATATAAATAGGTGTAATCTATAGACCTCCAAACCAAGACTATACTATTTTTGAAGAACATTTATCCGATGTTCTAGAGTTAATAAATCGGGAGAATAAAAAATGTTTCCTCATGGGGGACTTCAATATCGATGTGTTGAAATACAATATAAATGACAATGCTAACAATTTTATATATCAAATGTAACATGCTTCATCTTTTTATCTCCTTATCACCAAGCCAACAATAATAACAAAGACATCTGCAACTCTGATGGATAATATCTTTGTAAATAGGTTTTGTGACAACATATACTGTAAGTGGACTATTGTTTACAGATTAATTTTGTCAGATCATCTTCCTGTGTTCCAAATTACTGTTGGCCAATGTCAAACTAGAAGCCAAACTCGTGGGACAAGGAAAATACGCATAATCAATGATAATCCCATAAGCAGATTGTGTGAAGACTTGGAAAGAACTGACTTCAGTGAAATACACACTTGTACATACTGTACCCAGAAAATGCCTACAGTATATCCTGTTTGACACTAAATTAATGAAGGTCTATGACAAACACTTGCCGCTTGTTAATGTTAAAAACCATTATGTAAGTCTAATAAAACCATGGATAACAAAGGGGATACTCAAGTAAAGGAAAACTTAAAATAAACTATATAGGAAATTCCTAAAATTTCCTAATGAAATAAACAAGATCATCTACAAAAATTATAGAAATAAGTTCAATAAATTAAAAGATGCTGCAAAGAAAACATACCATAACAAGAAATATGATGAATCAAACTTGGAAATTAATTAATAAAGTAATTAACAGGAAAAGAACCAAGGAAGAAATATCAGATAAGTTCAAAGGTAATGAGGGAAATGACAGACCCAAAAGAAATAGGAAATGCTTTTAATGAATATTTTGTCAATGTGGGGCCTAACTTAGCTGCAAAAATACCAACAGATGAACACACATACAAATCTTACTTGAAGCAAAGAAATATTAATTATAAACTCAATTTTTTTAGACCCAGTTACAGAAAGTGAGATATAGACAAAGAAATCAAGGAATTAAATGCAAACAAGTCGAGTGGTCACGATGACATTGCTCCAAAGGTAGTCAAAAAAATAAGTGAATACATTGTAAAACCACTCACTCATATTTTCAATTTGTCTATAGTTACAGGAAAAATTCCTGAAACTTTTAAAATAGGAATAGTTACACCAGTATATAAGGGAAATGATAAAGAAAAGCTCTCAAATTATAGACCAATTTCAGTGCTAACATGCTTTTCAAAAAATTCTTGAAAAGGTTATAAAATAAAAGAGTAATTAAGTTTCTTGATACGCGTGACATCTTCACTGAAAACCAATGTGGATTTAGAGCTGGACGATCTACGCTACAATCAATAATAGAGCTGATAGATAAAGTATCAATGGCAATTGAAAGTAATGAATATACTCTTGGGATATTCTTGGACCTTTCCAAGGCATTTGACACTGTTAATCATGCAACACTACTTCACAAACTTGAACATTATGGAATTAGGGGAAATGCATTGGAATGGTTCAGAAATTATCTCACTTGTAGGAGACAAATGGTTAACTATAAATTTACTAAGTCAGATATATCATTTGTTACATGTGGGGTACCACAAGGAACAGTTCTTGGTCCTTTATTGTTTCTGATCTATGTAAATGACATTTCAGAAAGCTCTAAGCTGTCATTTCTGATGTTTGCTGATGACACAAATTTATTCCATAGCCACAAAAACCGTGCAATGTTAAGCCAAATTGCAAATCAAGAATTGGGAAAAGTTGCTAAGTGGCTCGGAGCTAATAAACTTTCCTTAAATGTAAATAAAACACAATTTATTATTTTTAAAGTGCCTATGAAGTAAAAAATGATTGCTCCTTATTTGAAAGACCTTTTAAAGTATAGAAGAATGGCGTTTTTCTTTTTAGAATATCTTTTTTCGTTTTGGAGATATTTACGTATTTGTGAGTAAAGTGATGACGTCATAGGTGGTTTCACTAATACAGTACAACACTTGATAAAGAATATCTCTAGAAATATTAAAGTGGTGTTCTTCAAACTTGGCATCAGGACTGTACATCACATAAGAAGCCAAATGACACCTGTCGTGCTGTTGCCATGACAACAGTTATGCCGCTGGTCCTGTTTTAATTGAGACTAAAATTTCCAGATTTTATCCTAAGCAAGAATCATCCACTCACGACAACCTAGTGGGGATAGATAAGGCAATATGGGAACCATTTGTGTGCCGAGCTAGACCCTCTGTCCCACTTTAAAAGATTGCAATCGGGGATATTTGTTTTTTCACAGAAAGAGATTGGGGCCTAGAGTGTTGCCATGGCAACAACACAGTAGGTGTCATTCTTTTTCTTTTGTGATGTACGTTTCTGGTGCCAAGTTTGAAGAACACTGCTCCAATATTTCTGGAGATATTCTTGATTGAGTGTTGTAGTGTTTTAGTGGAACCACCTATGACGTCATCACTTTACTCATTTGCATAATACAAAAACGTAAATATCTCTAAAAATAAAAAAGATATTCCCAAAAGGAAAATGCCATTCTTCTTTACTTTGAAAAGCCTTTCAAATAAGCAGAAATTATTTTTTACTTCATAGGCACTTTAAAGCTAAAAACAAAACGATTTCTCACAACATTGAGATCCAAATTAACAATCAAATAATTGAACAAGTCAATAGCACAAAGTTTCTAGCCATGGGCGTTAAAATGACTCCAAAAGCGGTCTGCAAAAACTAAAGCTTTCGCTTAGGTGTGAAGAATTAATTTGAACAGTGCTCGTGCAGCGCGACACATCTTTGAAATTTTCAACATTAATTTTTTTCGCTTTTAAATGGGTTTCTTCGCCTCAGCTTGAATGAAACTTAACTGCTATTGAACTTCCTTTTGCAATTCTTTCATTTGGTTCCCTGTATTTTGGAATTTTAAGCTTTTAAACTGAACAGTAACTTGCATGCTCGATTTCTGCATATTTAATTTAAAGCCACCTTGATCCAGACACTTTGTTTATTTAGATTATTCGCTTCATTAAATATTTTTGGGAGTCTTATTCAGCTACTACAGAACTGCCAAGAAAAGAACTGAATGGCCACTAATTTAACACACTTGAAATACGACAGCATCTGTTGCTATTGTCACTGACACTATGACAATATCATTCACAGATAGCGAAGGTCTTCAGGGAAGAACAATTTACACCTATAGTTGCACTTTAGAACTGCCTAGCACATGTGCATGTTTCTGTGAGCTTAGAGAGGAATTCATGACCATGAATTCTGATGGTGGGGAGATGAAGATCATGTGAAAACTTGTCTGTATATTGATTACCTTCTCTTATGTTTTTCAGACTGTTTGTTTACTGTTGAGCTAACTGTTGAATTAAATCAGTGTTATAACATTCTTGTTTTTACAAGTACAGAAGACATCACCAAAACACTTTTTTATGAAGGCCAACATGATCTTGGAGTGTAACCAAGTTTTCAAATGGCATTACATACGTTTTGTCAGGGTTTCTGACAGTCTGTTTTATTCAAACAGTAATAGCAACAAAGGCTGCTTTGTTTTGTGGCTGACTGTAGTCTCTAGTGTTGAATTCTTTCTTCCACAAAATACAAGTTTATAACAATATTCAGCTCATTCTATACCTTTCAAATGAAAGGATTGCACTGATATTCCAAGAATGTACTCTGCTGATCAGAAAGTGGGGCAGTTGTACCTGGAACTACTACCTGATAGTCTTCTTCCATGGGGAATGAAAACCTGGGGATGCTTGTCAGAAATTTTGAAGTCAACCTCTAAAGGAGAGGACTGTACCTGCTTTATTGTTATTGCAGCAGTGTGCATAAATTATAATTCGGCAATATCCATCGACACACACAAGTAATAAGCCTCCACCTTAAAAGTTTGTGATTACTATCAATATGCAAGAGGGAATTTGGAGTTGAAAAAATGCACTTTCTTCTGTAAATTGCTGAGCACCACTGTAAAACAGTACCCACAGGATCAAGGACGCAAAGACTATTTCTCACTCGCCAATGTTGAATAATTAGGCCTCTACTTCTCAGAGCACCAAGCAGTCGATCTCTTCCTCCTAAGGGTGCTCTCACTTACACCAAGTAAGTCAGCTACCGGGTATCTTAATAAGTGCAAGATGCATTTCTCTTAAAAAACGCATTTGGTCTTCCTCAGTGACATAACAAGGCCACCCGGGTCCACACTTTCTAGAAGTTTTAGGCAGTCAAACAGGAAGGGTTTGAAAAGAGGGGAGAAGGGGTTAATGAGTTTAGAATTCGGAGGGCATGGGGTTAGAGCATTTTGGAATTTCCAAAGGCAAGGGGAGGTTAAAATGTTCATGCTGCATGTGGCAAGGCATGGACATTTTCCTAAACTGACCAAAATGGCAAACTGCTAAAAGGTTTTAGAGCTACAAACTTAGCGCTTTGTCAGATGGCAAGAACGCAACAAGTGATCTCCTGACCTGGTAGAGATCTGACCTCAGCGGAGAGTGAGAAAGTATTAAAAACTCATTCAGTATCAAAAGACGTAGGCAAGCAAGCCTGCAAGAGTTATTTTTAAAGCTCCTGGAGGTACATGTAGCAGCACTCACTGGACTCTTAACAGTTATGATAATAAGGTTAATCCAACAAGTTTGTTTGGTTATGACATACAGTGCAAAAAATACAAATTGTTCTACCATAAGAGTAGTTACAAAACATTCCTTAGCTTGAATTGAGTGATCATCCAGGTGAGGGTAGTTCAGAACTGTTAGTGACTGATGTTATGACAACCTGAGTGGAGGTCATCTTCAGAGTCAAGTGAAAAGTGTTGTCAGTCGATACTGTCCCAAGTCTGGTCTGTTGAAAATGATTGGTCAGTTTGCAAGGTCACCACAGTCAGGGAAAAGTGAGGGACCAAAAGATTTCATTCAAGGTCAGGGAAAAGTCAGGGAGTTTTGTATCAGGTCAGGGAATATCTGCATTCTTGTAGAAAGTCAGTAAACAGTCATGGAATTTTATCTTATGGTTGCCATAAATTATTTTAAAAGATATTCTTGTATAGACAAGGCGATTTTGTTTTAACAGTTATCTGAGCAGAATGGCCTTGTGCATGGTGTTTCCTACAACTCAATTCTTGACCCAAGCAGTTAATAAAGTCAAGGCTACAAAGTTGATTGAAGAATGATCTGTTGAATTCACTCATGCAAATATCAATCCATGGTCCAGATGTCTTTTCAAAAGAGGGGGGCATTCCTCCTTTGCTGTCCAGTTCAACAAACAATTTTTGACCACTGGGGCTCGAGTTGCCGGGTTTTCGTTACAAGGTAGGCCTACTCTGTCTATGTCTACTGTAGTGCCTTCCTTTGTGTCAATGTTTGCAAATCCGTTGATGTCCATTTTCAGCCCTGGGAGTGTGTACAATTTGCCAGCTGGTGCGACTCACAATGTCGCAGATCTTCCTCCAGTGCTTGCTTTGCCTGTCCCAGATCAACCTTTCATCGTTGGTCCCGGTTTTTTGTTTGTTCCGGCCAAGCTTGTCGCTTGGATCATCACCAGCAAGTATGTCAACCTAAGCGAATTGTTGGCAGTCAACCTGCTCCAAAAGGAACTAGAACCTCAGTTGTTGCTGGATGGCCATTTTGTGCTGACTTCTCAGCCAAAGAAACAGCATTGCCACATCAACGATATCACTTCATGGATGGAGGCCGCTGCTACTTTCTCCCTAATCATGGTCTCCAGCTTCCCCTATCGCTGGAAAGACCTAATGCAATACCAGCTGTTGATCCGGCAGACATATCGCCATTTTTCTGGCAGAGTTTGGCTCACCTATGACCAAGCATTCCGCAAGCACGTCGTCCCAACTCATCTCACAGACTAGTCATCCATGAATGTACAGCTGTTTAATTTCCACGCAGCTGGCTCTTCAGTTCAATTAGTTCCTTGCTGACCACCTCAAATGAGTTGGCCAAGCCTCCTGGATCATCTTCCTCTATCATCCATTGCAAATCGTGGAACAAGGGCCATTGCACTGCCCCATTCTCCTTTTGCTGTTATGCACATTGGTGCAGCATAATTTTGCTCAGGGGCCCATCAGTCTTCGTCATGCACCAGGCAGTTCTTCAAAGATGGTAGTGAACGTAAACATCACAGTCGTTCTCCAAGTCCTTCTGGGTCTGTGACTCAAGCCAAGGCTTGCCGCAGTTGATCTGCCCCAGTGGTACTCAAGATGTATTTGTGACTTAGTTTTCTTCCTGTTTACTAGGCTCATTAGTTTAGGTGAACTCATGTGACACTGACTACTTTTTTCTTTGCCATCCAACATCATTTTTGACTTGAAGTGCACCCCTGCACCCCTTCTTTCTTTTTTTCTTTTGGTTGTTTAATTTATAATATTTGTTCAATGTTATAGTTCATTATGCAGGGATTCTACCTTGAATTATCTCCCATTTTTGATGTTTGTGCCTTGCTATAGTTGCAGGCATAATTATGTTGGTAGAGTAACTAGCCTCCTTTATCTTTAGGTATTGTTTAAGAATTAAAATTGTGCGTTTGTTGTCCAATATCAGGCGTCGTTCCTTCACGATCTTGCGGTTCTTTTGGTGTTCCACCTTTCATTCCATCATCAATTATGTTATCTAAGGCCTTGACCATTGTTTTCATCTGGGCTTCCAACCTGCTCACAGACCCATAGCCACCAAGACAAATAAACCTTCAAACTTCCAGAATCCCAAGATCATTGACAACTATCTGGCCAAGGAGGTGGCTGTAGTGTCCTGAGTAATCCGTACGTGTGTAACGGAACCAGTCAGGTTAAATCTATTGTTCGCACCATTTGTTAAATAGCTGCCGTAATGTATGCACGGGGATGTGAGAACCAACGGTCGATTCGTGTATATTAAAAATGAGAGCTATTTTATTAACCGTGTCTCTACATTGGTGACGAGGATAACCAAAAGATTTTGTCGAGGATTTTGTCGAGGATTTTGTAGAGGATTTTGTCGAGGATTTCAACAAGGCTATCTCTTAGTGATGCCGGGAGGCAAGACAGAGGGAGGAAGCGGGGGTTCGAGCGGTGCTTCGAGTAGTTCGGGTAGAACTTCGATCGGTTGTTTGGAATTGTTTAATCCAAAAGGAGAGCCACATAGTTTAAGCTAGCGGTGAAGTAGGTGGAAAGGAGATTCAATCTGTATGTTACAGGGAAAGGAGTTTCGGATGACGGACAGAAAAGAGCTCTGTTTTTACATGTCGCGGGAACAGACGTTAAGGAAATTTACTTCACACTTGCTGCTGATGCTGTGAGTGCTACTTTCGAGGAAACGGTTAAAGTCCTTGATGATTATTTTGTACCAAAGGCGAACATTCCTTTTGAGAGACATTTGTTTCGACAAATTGTGCAGGAAAGTGAAGAAACCGTTGATCAGTTCATTTGTAGGCTTCATCAACGAGCAATCAACTGTGAGTTCGGTGAAAACAAGAACAACTATATCTGTGATCAAGTTATTGAGAAGTCTTATTTGAGCAAGCTGCATCAGAAGTTCCTGGAAAAGGAGGAAGCTCTAACGTTGGATGATTTGTTGAGGATTGCGAGGTCGCAAGAAGCTGTTGATCGCCAGTTGAAACAGTACGGTACTGACCAAGTGAATAATCAATTGGCTGACAAAGTGAATGTAGTTGGTGACAAGTCGGATGGAAATACGCGTTCTAGAAAAGGAAAGAAATGTTTCAGTTGCGATCAAGAAGGACATTTCAGTGGAAACAAGAAGTGTCCAGCGTGTGAACGAGCTTGAAGAATGTGCGGTAATATTGGCCATTTCAAAGTTAAATGTCCCCGAACTCGTCAGTGTGGTGGTGATGGCTCCGGATCCAGAGGGGATAAAGGTGGCAGAGGTAATGACGGTGGAAGAAGAAATACTGGCAGTAGAGGTAGACATGGTCTTGGTCGTGGGAGGTCGCAAGAAACAAACCTTGTGTCTGACGGGAATCAGAGCGAAGAGCCTACCAGACCGGTTCAGCTTAGTCCCGAATTTGCATTTACTGTGGAGCAGGTAACTGGCCATGAGTGGAAAAGTAGTGATTTGATTACCTTGATAGTCGGAGGTGTAGCTGTATCTGATGTCCATATTGATTCTGGAGCTACTTGTAACGTGGTGGGACAACAGACCTGGGAGATGTTAAAACTGAAAGGAATAAAGTGTGAGTTGCGCAAGTCGGCCAGAGAGCTTTTTGCTTACGGCAGTACGGAACCGTTACCAACTCTCAGAACTCTTACTGCAGTTGTATCATTGACTGGTAACAACAGTGGTTTAGAGCAGACTTCGTGGTGGTCAAGGGCGACGGCCGAACGCTTTTGGGTTGTGAAACCACGGAAATTCTCAATCTCTTGCACATTGGTCCCTTCCAAGCGAACAATGTGGACAGTAGAGGACTTGAGAGTTGTATCCGGGAGAAATACAAGGCCCTGTTTACTGGTGTTGGTGTTTTGAAGGGATACGAGCTTAAACTCCATAGCGATGAGTCTGTGAAGCCTGTGGCCCAGCCTGTACGCAGAATACCGTTTGGATTAGGTGAGAAGGTAGACAAGAAGCTTGACCAGGTTCTGGAGCTCGACATTATAGAGCAAGTACCAGATGGACCTTCAAGATGGATCTCACCTTTGGTGGTTGTTCCTAAGGGGGATGGAGACATAAGGGTGTGCATGGACATGCGGCGTGCAAATGAAGCAATCATCCGTGAAAGACACCCAATTCCAATGGTGGAGGAGCTTTTACAGAATTTGAATGGGAGTGCCGTGTTCAGCAAGATTGATCTCAAATGGGGTTTTCATCACATTCTGCTCAGTGAGGACAGTCGGCACATCACTTCTTTTTAAACTATTAAATGGTCTGGGTCCTCTGTATCTTAGTGAACTGTTAGAACCAAACATTCCTAATAGAAACCTAAGATCTTCTAAGAAAAAGCTCTTAGTTGTACCTAAATATAATCTTAAAACATATGGATATAGAGCGTTCTCTCATAGAGCTCCCACTTTGTGAAACGCCTTACCCGATGACATTAGGCAAGTGGATCTCCTAGTAACTTTTAAGTCTAAACTTAAAACCCATCTATTTAGGCAGTTCTTTTATTGATTTTTTTAAAAAAATTTAATTTACTATCCAATTGATTTTATATTTATATCACCTTTATTGTAAAGCGCTGCTGGATCTTTGAGAAGCGTTGCGCTATATAAGCGATGTATTGTTATTATTATTATTATTATTATTATTATTATTATTATTATTATTATTATTATTATTATTATTATTATTATTATTATTATTATTATTATTATTATTATTACTTTTGTCACACACTGAGGTCTTTATCGTTATAAGCGGCTGATGTTTGGAGTGACGTCAGCACCGGAGAAATACCAGCAAATTGTCAGAGATGTGCTGAGGGGTTGCCCCGGAGTTGAAAACATTGCGGATGATCTAATTATTCATGGCAAGGGCGTAGAGGAACATGACCAATGTCTTTTTGCTGTGTTGCATAGGCTGAGAGAAGTGGGGTTGACAGTGAATGGAGAAAAGTACGAGTTTCGGTTGTCAAAGCTCACGTTTTTCGGTCATGAACTGACCAGCGATGGTGTTAACCCAAGTGAAGAGAAGGTGGCTGGCATTAGAGATGCACGGCCTCCTAAGGACACAAGTGAGGTACGATCTTTTATGGGTTTGGTTCAGTATTCAGCAAAGTTCATGCCAGATGTAGCTTCCGTAGCCAAGCCCTTTCAAGAGTTGACCAGGAAGGGCGTTACCTTCAAGTGGGGCGTACAACAGCAGACAGCTTTTCAGGAGCTGAAGTGTCTTATCACTCAAGCCGAGACATTGGGTTACTTCAGGGCTGACTGTAGGGCAAGAATCGTTGCAGATGCGTCTCCCATGGGTTTAGGTGCAGTTCTTCCCAAGAACAAGGAGGGACATGGAGGGCTGCCTCGTATGCATCTAGAAGCTTGAATGATGCGAAGAGGCGCTATAGTCAGACAGAGAAGGAGGCATTGGCATTGGTTTGGGCCTGTGAGCGATTCAACATGTATCTATCCAGAAGAAGCTTTGAGCTGGAAACAGATCACAAACCCTTGGAACGAATCTATTCATGTACGTCCAAGCCTTGTGCGCAAATTGAGAGATGGGTGTTGCGGTTGCAAGGGTACGACTTTAAAGTCGTGTACCGGCCTGGGAAGACAAACATCGCTGATGCATTATCTCGTTTGAATTCCGTGAAACAATTAGACCGTGGTGAGGAGTACGATTTCATCAGAGCCATTGCAGAGAGCTGTGTGCCTGTAGCAGTATCTCTGAAGGAGATTGAGGGAGTGTCTTACGGTGATGAGGAACTGTGCTTACTGAAGAACACTGTGAAATCTGGGAACTGGGAACAGTGTACAATTCCTTCATATGCACACGTCAAAGACGAATTATGCACCTATGGTGAGCTTTTGCTTCATGGTACAAGGATAGTGGTGCCCAAGGTCTTGCAAGACAAGGTGGTCAGATTGGCACATGAGGGTCATAAGGGGGTGGTGAATACAAAGTATCGGCTTCGAAGTAAGGTGTGGTGGCCAGGAATGGACAAAGATGTAGAGAATTTGTGCAAGGTTTGCCATGGCTGTCAAGTTACTTCAAGTTGTGACCCACCTGATCCGATGTCTTGTGTTTTGCCCCCAAGTGCGCCTTGGCAAGACTACAGGAGAGAGTATTTCGGTGGTGGTTGATTATTACAGCAGATTTCTGGAAGTTGCTATTTTGAAGTCTACTACAAGTGCCAAGGTTATAGAGGCAATCACTCCTATGTTTGCCAGATTTGGTGTTCCTTTTTCCCTGAGGACAGATAATGGTCCCCCAGTTTGTGTCCGAAGAGTTTGAGTCACTTTTACAAGATCATGGAGTGGAGCATCGCAGGACGACACCACTGTGGCCTCAAGCAAATGGCGAGGTTGAACACCAGAACCGTTCATTGCTCAAGTCTCTTCAGATTGCTAATTTAGAGGGGAAAATTGGCGAACTGAGTTGGTTACTTGGCTGGCGGCATACCGATCCACTCTGCAAGCAACCACAGGTGCCACACCCTTCTCCCTGATGTTTCGTCAGGAGATGAGGACGAAGTTGCCAGAGTTGAGAAGAGAACCTGTGGAAGTGCCAAGAGAAGAAAGTCGAGATCGCGATTGGTCGAACAAGTTGAAGGGCAAAGCCTATGCACATGCATGTAGAGGTGCAACGCTCAAGTCCATACAGATTGGCGACACTGTGCTACTGAAGGCGGAAAAGTCTAACAAGCTTTCAACTAACTTCTGTCCAAGTCCTTTCAAAGTGGTTCAGAAGACTGGAACAGAGGAAACGGTCAGGAACCAGGCTGGAGAGGAATTCAGGAGGAACAGTGCATTCATAAAGAAGTACAATGAGCAAGATAATGTGTCCGGACCAAACGGAAAAAAAAACAGTTGGCCAGAGCCGGAAAGTTGGACAGAGGGAAAAAGTTGTCGCGCCAACGATGACAGGAGTGTCTGGAAACAGGCTAGTGCCTCTTCAGAGTTCGTCGGAAAAGGGAGGTGAAACTGGAAGCCAAATGCAGACAGAAAGTCCTTTGATAAGTCAACAAACTGTGCGAAGGTCATCGTGAATTGTCAAGAAGCCTGTGCGCTTTGGAGACTGTGTTATCGCTAAGGAGTTAATGGAGTCTTAGAAGATTCAGATACTTTGTTTTTTTGCTTTGATTTTGGCACTTGTGGTGTTGATAATTTGAAGATCTTGTTCTGTCGGAGAAACATTTGAAACTTGACTATCGTAGTGTTTTAATTAAGCGGTCGCGTAAAGTTAGTTCTTTTTCCTTAATTTTTGTCTAGAAAATGAGGGAATGTAGTGTCGTGACATGTGTATCGGAACCAATCAGGTTAAATCTATTGTTTGCACTATTTGTTAAATAGCAGCCGTAATGTCTGCGTGGGGATGTGAGAACCAACGGTCGATTCGTGTACCTTAAAAGTGAGAGTTATTTTAATAACCGCGTCTCTACAGTGGCAATTTTCAGAACTTGAAAAACATCACTCGTGCTCATATGTCACGAAATGCACTCGCATTCATACGATTTTTTATTTACATGTATACTATCCTCAACAAAATTATAAAAGAAATCAAGAAAACGCGATCGTCACGCTTCAATGGCCACGCAACTCTGAAATGGTTTCCAAACTGCTCACATGTTTTATTTCAACCAATCAATTACAACCTAGTGACAGGTAAACTAATTAAGTGTGAATTTTCAGGTAAACTTGAGAAACTTAATGAACTGAACAAGTTTTTTATATCAAGAGCATGAAAAATCAGTTAAGCAATGGCAGGTTTGTAATTGTTCCGTAATGAGTTACCTCTAACAGACAGTTAATGATGATCTGAACTTTTGGGTGAACCGCCTGTCCTTGAACGATGCTAAACCTGACTTGACAGTTGTGGAAATTGTTTACCATAAAAGCATGATGGCTGCTTGCTTGCTGGATCTGTTCCATACTGGTTGGAAGAAAATACCACACTGAAAACCCTAGGAAACTGTTTGATGTTGTCTGTGGAGTTCTGCTGATGTGTGATGTGTGATAGCTGCCGATGCTCCCTTTCATTTCCTGCATTGTAGTCGTTCGGCGACTTTTTATTTGCGTGGCCGATCACCTGAATAATAGACTGCCTCTAAACGTTTGCTGCACTCAGTTGCTTTCCACTACATCGTCTGAGAAATAACTCCTGGACTGGAATCGCCAAGAGTTCTTGCTGTCCATAGTATTTCTTCTTCTCTGCTTGTCAATGCACTTGCCACGTTTGGCCTCTTCCCTTTTCCTTGCTGGCAAAGATGTTTTACTTTTCCCTCGAGCACAAACTTGGACTGATAAAACTCCCCGTCCCGTGTAATTGAGTACATGTAGTCACGTTCTTTTAAATGTCGGTCAAAGGCTGCCAGCATGGAATTCAAACTCTCCGATACGTACTCAAATCCATTTTTGGTAAGTACTTCAGCATTTATAACTTTTCATCGAGATCCCATTTAGGATTGAATTTTCTTTCATTTCCCCAGTTTACCCAGACATTCAACCACGTTTGTGTTAATTTAGTAGTGCTTTTGGTTTTTGCCTTTAGTTTCAGGTGGTTAACAACTATTTCCGTCGGACGAAGTATACCAGCTTTCAGCCATTTAGGTTTTTGCTTCAGTTAAATTTCGCGCTTCCCCTATAGTTTTCATAGCAAGTTCTGTATTGCACTCTATAACCTCCATTTGCACTCTTTAATCTATTTATGCACTCGTTATTGACCAATCAAATACTTGAAATTTTGTTGAGTATATTATAAATTACTTAATAATAACAATAAAAATAACAATAACAATGATAATAATAAATGGGTAATGGGGTAGGACAACACCCCAGCTTTAGAACAACTCAAGAGCAAATGCAAAGAAAAGCCTTTGCAAATCAGTACCCAAAAAGAAAAAAAGAGAAGGATGTAGACCAAGATAAAACCCACAATTGGCCGAGTACACCTGGCCTCAAATCAGGAACAGAAGGTTTCATTATTGCTGCCCAAGATCAATGCATTAAGACCAACTACTACTGAAACAAGATCTTGAAAGATGGCACAAAGCCAATGTGTAGAATCTGTGGGTAATTTCAAGAAACAGCTGACCACTTTGTCTCTCAAATTTTCCTGAACTTGCCAAGACAGAGCACATACAAAAACACAGTAAAGCTGCAGCATATCTCCCCTGGACAATATGCAAGCACTATAACATCAAAGTACAAGATAAACACTAGGGACATGAAGCAGCTACTGTGACAGAAAACCAAACAGCGACTATACTTTGAGACATGCCAATCCAAACTGGCAAAGAGATAAAAGCAAACAGGTCAGACATAATGGTGAAAGATAAGAAGGAAAGAACCTGTTGCTTATCGATATGTCTATCCCCAAAGAAAGAAACACCTCCTTGAAAACAATGGGAAAACTCACAAAGTACAAAAATCTTGAGACTTCGGAAATCGAGAAAACGTGGGGAATGAAAACAACAACTGTCCCAGTGATCATTGGGGCTCTTGGGCTTGTCAAGAAGGGAACACAAAACTAAATGGCAAAATCTCAGGCAATATCAGAATAACAGAGCTACAGAAGACCGTCCTCCTTGGAACTGCTGACATACTTAGGAGGACCCTATCTATCAAGTAATCCAGCAGATTTATGACTGCCCTAGGCTCATGGATTGAACTTGGCACCATAAGCTAAAAGCGGCAAAACTTCAAGGACTTACTATAATAATGACAATAATAATAATACAGTGTACATGTCTCAGATACAGAAACCAAAGTAGTGTGTTTTGAAAAATACCTACTATCTTCTATAATCGTAATACAAGTATTATTTTGGCAGATCTAAATACAATACATGTGTGGCTTTCAGCTTCTTTTAATGTTTATTCTTTTATTTAATTCAATTTATTACAATTAGATGGGAAAGACAGCATGGAAAATAAAAGCAATAAAGAGTAAAATGGCCACAAGGATGGTCAGTAAAAGAGACAGTAAAGTCCCCATACTAGGCAGACCACATGATAAAAGCAAAAAAGGGGGAGAATTTTAAAACAGCTTAATTAAATGAAACATTTCTTGAAATTAAATAATTCCCTACTCTCCTTTCAAAAGCAGAGATGCTAGAAGTTGTGTTGAAAGATTTCAGTGTTTGTAAAACAAAACACTGAAAAATCTGTCTCCAAAATAAACATTACATTTTGGCCAATCATATGCATAGTATACACAGGACCACTAGACATCTGTACTGAACTCAAAATATTACACATCAAGTTTTAATAATATTGAACATGATACATGTACATGCCATACCAATGAGTTTTTACTTCTTCATGCCCACATATAAATCCATTACATACAGTGTTATCTACAAGTCTTTTTTAAGTGGAGCTGTTATTATCTAGTGATAAGTGAATGGTTTAACAACAGGAAGATCACCTGGTAGAGGTCTGTATGAAATGCAATAAGTTGTTTTACTTGTCAGAATTAGCTGAACATGTGGAAAACTTCAGGTGAATCAAGCACTGTTGAAAAAAGGTACTCATTCTTTATACAATAACTGTTAGCCACTTGCCATTAATTATAACCATGCATGCATTTTAAAAGCTTACATGTTAAAAATAAAAGCTTCCATTTGCCTTACTTTCATTACATCACATACCTCTCTTAGATACACAGAAAAAAAATCAATGTAAAGACAACATTTTAATCAACAAGCTCAATTAGAATTGTGGCATTGTCTGTGATAACTGAACTTTTGAGCACAAGTTGCAGACTTAAACAATATAATATCATGCTTAATTAAGAGTGCTGTTGTGAATGTCTTTTTTGGTCATTTTTTTAAACATCTTTAAACAATGCAGACTTTGGTAAGGATCTGTTCCACCAGCTGTTATACCCTCCAGGGAGGGGTGTACTCTCCAAAACTTTTTGTTTGGAGTGCGTGGCCCAAACCTTGAAACCCTTACCCTATTCCAGACCACAATATGTGAGTTGAAAGACGTGAAAAATTTAAATTTGCCAATGTTGATGCTGTAAAACTGTTCCTTGTCTACAACATACACTGTACCTAGTGCCAAGCCAGAGTGATTAACATACCTGTAGCCTATTTCACACAAAATGGGTCAAAATTTATTCTCCTTTTCAGACCAAAAAAGGTCAAGAACCATACCCTTTGGGGCTGCACAAACGCCTAGCCAGTGTAAGGGAGTAGCTCCCCTTCCCCTAGGTATACCCTAGCCTGTTTCTTCTTTCTTCTTGTTTGGTTTTAATAAATTATTTTACCTGATTAATTAATAAACGTGGGGAACATGCACCAGAGGAAGATGAAAGGAAAGACAGCCCATTGAAAAGTCCAACCAGTTCATAATTACCACTTGTGCCTGAAACTCCAAGCAGTCCACAGTTATTGGTTAATGGTATTCAACATACCAAATGCCTGATGTGTCCCACTGATGCACATGTAAACATCTCTCAAAGTTCTGAAAGTACATCCATTACTTCGCCAGTGGTTGTGAACTTACATGTAATGATGACCGAGCAGCACATGAGGAATTGGAAAGAGACTCAGTAACACATGAACCTAACATCTCAAATTACATTGAAATTTTTTGAGCTGGTACTACAACATGTACATCTGTTCATGAAGCCGTGCAGGAAATAGTACAGCTATGTCAACAGTCCAATGTTATAAACAACCCTGTGTATTGCATGTTTTACAAAGTTGAATGGTCAGTGGAAGACAGCTTAATATTTCAGATCCTGCCCAAACAGTTCAAGGCAAAACAAATCAATCTTCAGAAAACTGAATTTGATGAAATAGCAGGTCTTGAGGACAAACACTTGACACTCAAGGTTCAATTTTATAACGAAGAATTTAATGTGGCTAAGTATGATTTAGGCAGAGTTAGACTCGAATGCAGTCAGTGGTTTTGCCCTTCACAGTCAATTTTATAATAGAGTATTTAATGTGGCTAAATATAACTTAGGCACAGTTGGACTCGAACTAATGCAGTCGGCAGTTTCGCCCTTCACAGTACAGGATCTGTGGGTAGCCCTTTGGAGATTTGCAGGGCTTTTGTGTCTCATTGCCTTTCTCATCCAGTGATGCTTGTTGATCTTGGTGGATCAATTGCTCCCTGTCAGCAAATCTTGGTGGATTCTCGCACAGTCTTTGTAGATTCTCACACCAGAAATACAATGCACACTAAAAATACTCTTAATAGCCCGTCAGCAGCATATATACGATGCCTTGTCTCTGCCGGAGTCCGAGGGAATTCTTCCGCGATCGGCTTCAGCACCATCAGAGTCTAGGATGGCTTCAACAGCCCTGTCCATTTCTACATTTGTTTTCTCGCCCGCGTCACCTGCCTTTCTAGCCGCCATTGCCAATGCTCTCCAGCAAGTGCTTTCGGTCCAGCAAGTTCCAAGCCTTCGTACTTGTAGTTTACCTGAAAGCGAGGCCAATTCGGGAGGTGTTTCTGCTCCATCTGCTAATTCTAGCCAACTTGCTGCCCAAGCTTCATCTTTTGCCGCTTCTGGCACTGGCTTTGCATCCTTCCTACCAGCCACGGCGACTCCTCCTGCTTTAGGTAAGCCAAATAATTGTGTTGTCCCTACCTTTGCATCGACTTTTTCCACTCCTATTCCTTCCCTCGCTCACTCGGCTTCTCCCAGCACTCTCAATGTGACTCTTCCCTTGAGCATCATTGGCGCCACATCGTTAGCTCTGTTGCCTGTTTTACATCAACCGTTCATGGTGTTAGCTAGTTAGTCAGATCATGGCTGGGAAGTTGATTGAAGAAAGGCCAAGGTTCGTCACGGGCAGTTACGGGCGGCACAGGCGTCAATGGGTTAATATTTCATGCCGTCCCTATAATTGGTATGATTTACCCTATATTGTCAGGAAGCATATAGTTCATAAGCCCCCCCGGTTTCTATATACTAGGCTTCCTTACCATTACCACCTTTAAAATTGAAGGCTTCGGTGGAAAAAGGGCGTTAGGTTTTTTACTCAAAAATGAAATTTATCAAAAACGCTCCAAACTTCGCATGCAGTTTTGTTTAGGTGCGTTAGACAATGTTCTGCATGTTTTTTTGCTGAAGTTTGTTTCGTTTTCCAGATAATACGTCTGCAAGAAACCCTGTATTTGTTGTCACGTCAGCACGTGACCGCAAAGACGGTAATTTCACTTAAAATCCAATATTGATATTGATCTTTTGCAACGTGTAACCTCAAAAAATGTTGATGTCAGGTTAAAACCGTTAAAACTTTTATTTCACGTTAACATGCGACCGCAAAGACATTGATTTCACTCAAATTACAGCCAAATGTTAATTTCACGCAATGCGCAAGCTAGACAATGTTGATATCAGGTCATTTACAGAGACTTAAAATTTTGATTTCACATTATCACGCCACCGCAAGGACTTAAACCTTTAGGGTTTTACTTAGGGTTAGGGTTACCGCTCGAAACTAGGGCTAGCGTTGAAGGGTTAGGGTTACAGAACAAGGTTAGGCTTAGAGTTAATGCTTAGGGCTACCGCTTGAAACTAGGGTTACCGCTTGAAACTAGGGTTACCGCTTGAAACTAGGGTTACGGAACAAGGTTAGGCTTAGAGTTAACGCTTAGGGCTACCGCTTGAAACTAGGGTTACCGCTTAAAACCAGGGTTACCGCTTGAAACTAGGGTTACGGAACAAGGTTAGGCTTAGAGTTAACGCTTAGGGCTACGGCTTGAAACTAGGGTTACCGCTTAAAACTAGGGTTACCGCTTGAAACTAGGGTTACGGAACAAGGTTAGGCTTAGAGTTAACGCTTAGGGCTACCGCTTGAAAGTAGGGTTACCACTTGAAATAGTGTTACCGCTTGAAACTAGGGTTACGGAACAAGCTTAGGCTTAGAGTTAACGTTTAGTGTTACCGCTTGAAACTAGGGTTAGCGTTGAAGGGTGAGGGTTATTGCCTAGGGTTAGCGCTAGCGCTTCATTGTTAGGGTTAGCGCTTCGGATAACGTTAGAGTTAAGGTCAGGACGCGTTAGGGTTAGTGCAGTGTTAGGCCAAGGAAAACAATCAAGATGTAACCTTAAAAAATGTTGATTTCAGGTTTTTAAAACCGTTAAAATTGTGATTTCACGTTATCACCCGACCGCAAAGACGTTAATTTCACTCAAATTACAGCCAAATGTTCACTTTACGCGATTTCACGTTAAGGCATGACGGCAAGGATGTTGATTTCACTTCAAATCCAGCAAGCTGTTCATTTCACCCAGCACGTAAACTCGAAAACGGCGATTTCGGGCCTAAATGGGTTAAAATGTTGATTTCACGTTAAAGCGTCACAGCAAGGATCTCTATTTCATTTTAACTGCCTGCAACGTATAAGCTTAAAAATGTAGGGCTGACAGATTAACAGATTAACCCTTCTGTGCAACGTACAGGTCTCTCTCCTTACATCTGCATGGCCCCTGATCCCAGAAGTTTAAAACACTACAAATCATGCCGATTTGAAGTAAAATCAATGCAACCTGGATCATAGATCTATGTTTGAATCAATCGATCGCTTCTTGTTGGCCATTATTATGTTGGAATAAAAAAGGAAAAAAAACACGCTCTTAGTTAAATATTATTGTGATTTACGGAGTCTTGTCTTGTCTTGTCTTGTCTTGGCTTGTCTTGCCGAACGTGATCGAAATGCATGCCGGGAAGGTTCTGTTACACCTCGTGCGCGGGTAAACATGGAGGATGATGCAAGAAAAATTTTAAAAATTTTTTAAAAGCAGTTCTCATTTTCCGAACTTTGAAGCTAGCAACGCTTGGCAAATGGGCCACAACTCACGACAAGGTTTTATTCTTGGGCAAGAACTGCTCTTGGACTTTGCTGCCTGGATCGACCTGACTTCGAACGCTGATAACTGACTTGCCGCTGATATCAGTTGCGTTGGAAGTTACAGAACACGTTTTGCTTCTTTAAAACTTGCTGGTGACTTACGGGTTTATCAAGGCTTTATGATGCCTATCCACCACCAGGCAGGCTACAAGGTACTTAAAAACAATGCTTAAGATATTAGTCGAAAGAGCTGTACTGCATCATGCATCACTTCTCTTTGCTTTGACGCTCGATCGAAATTCACGTGTTGTCTCACGTCACAATAACCTGTATAAAAAAATATCTCCAGATTCCCGCTGTATACGCATTTTTTTAAAAATAGATATCTTCATTTTTGAAAAAAGAAAAGGAACAGAGTGAAAAAAAAAAATTGAGCGACCTCCTATCGAACCGGCGTCACGGCAAAACAAATTCGAATCTGGCCCGTTCAGCGCCTCATCCGCTTGTGCTAACGAAGCAGTAGTAAGAGATTAAGGTATTATAGTGACTTCATGGCTTAGCGAAACAAAAGGTTTCTTTTGTTTTCCATTCAACAAAAGGTCCCCAGAGGATGCCCTTGGAAAAATGTGTTTTTTGCATACGTAATATCTCAAAAAGGAAGCAAACTTCAGGGAAAAAACATGCAGAACATTGTTTGACACACGGAAACAAAACTGCATGCGAAATTTGGAGCGTTTTTGACAAAGTTCACTTTTCAGTAAAAAACCTAACGCCCTTTTTCCACCGAAGCCTTCAATTGTTAAGTTATCGTCTTTAAGTTATCATAAATTTCTAGTGTATTGCATTATTGTTTGTTTCATTTTTTCTTATCTTTTGTGTGGTTAATGGAAAATAAAACTGAAAAATGGAAATGAAATGGACATAGTTTCCATGTTGTCGTAACTACCATCAATAGAATGTGTGGGGTAGATGGTTCTTGGTTAACCCTTTACTCCCTAAGAGTGACTTATAGATTTTACTCTGTCTAACACCAGATGATTTTACTTGTCAAAGGGAGACCCCTTAGGGCTTAAAGGGTTAAGACAAAAACTGGGAATTTCAGTTTTTATTAAAACAGCACCAGTGGCAAAACTGATGTCATGGCAACAGCATTAAGAGTGTGATGGACATTTATGGTGCCAAGTTTCAAGAACAATGCTTTTAGATTTCCAGAGATATCATTTATTCAATTTTTACAACTTTTTAGTTGCAGTATTATGGCATCATCAGAGATCTAATTTGCATTATAGAAAAACTTCAATATCTCTAAACGAGATATTTAAAAAAAAAAGGAACACCATTCTTCTGTATTTTAAAAGGCCTTTCAAATGAGCAGAAAATATTTTTTGTGTCATATACACTTTAAACTTTCCCAATATGACCCATGCAACTAGCATTTGACTATCAACCCATCCCTTATGGTGTGCATTTTCTGTTTTCAGTTTGGTTCCGTTTCTGTTCCTAGTTGCAATTTACTGCTGTTATAGATTCATAAATAGTAATTTAAGTCAATCTTGTGACAGTGTATGTCATTGAGCTAGTCTTAATTTTGGGGAATCACTGTCAAAACATAACCTTTGCAATTTTTGTTCCTAATTTCTACCATTTAGTTATCATTAGTAAAATTGTTTTCAATCGCTCCATACAATTAAAACTTAGCTTGCATAAAGCAACTTAGCCAAAACAACCCACTAAAACATTACAGCAGCCTCTCAGAAATAATCATAAGTAAAGATTGTTTGGTACCCTTACCATGTAATCTGTATGGTGAACTACCAACACTCTCGCCTTTGTAGGTAATGTGAATTGTGAGATCTGGATATGATGCAAATAGTCTATAGCGTACAATGAATGAACCATCAAGCCTATCCAACTTCTGTACCCACGCTCTAACTCGTCCACTTGAACTCATAACTTTAACATCAAATGCATCATCACCTGGGGATTCAGTAAGGCTGCAAAAAGAATAAAAAGCCCACAGTCGATCGACAAAGTGCAGACAACTTCATGGACACCTTTCCTCTCATGGAGGTTTTTACATGAAAATTATACCAAATAAATATTAACTGCATGGTACGACAATCTCTTTTATGATACAATATAATCCCCAAGCAAGCTTACTTGCAGGAGAAATAAAAATTTAAATGCAAGATTTTCCAAATCCGGAGAAGACTAAGTGGGCTTTGGAAGGTTAAAGCATTATTTGGAGACAATTGATGACACCTAAATAAATTGACTTTAAAGATGGTGCTACACGGGACATTTGCAACAACTGTTTCTGTTGCACAAAAAGGTACAAGGAAAGGTAATGTTATAAGAGTCAATTTTTAACGCAACATTGTAAATTGGCATAACAGCATTGCAGGTGTTTGAATTACTTTAAGAACCCTGCAAAATATTTCCCCAAAGAAATGTTGCATTTAAAGGTTACCCCTACAACATGCTACACAATCTTGATTTTTAAGACAACAATGTTGCATTAAAAATCAAAAATCAGCTTGCATAACACCGGTTTTGCCCCCAATGTGAAATTTCCTTAAATGTTCTGTGAGGCTTAAAAACCATATTTTTGAGATAAAACTGTGTCCAAACAATACCCCCATATTTCACCTGGAGGTTAATTTTTCCCTAATACCTGCCATGCCCATAAACAGCATGTCCTTCACACTTGCTGGGTTCCAAAGTGCTTTTTGAAGAAATAACTTTTTTCACCTACAGTGGAACCTCGATTTAACGAAGTCGCTGGGGACCGCGCCAAATTTGTTCGTTAAATGGAGGGTTCGTTATATCAAAAACCTCGATATAACGAATTTGAGGGGAAACAAACAAAATGTTCGTTATATCGAAGTCATAGTTAATGATTGATTTGTCACACAAGTGACTTCTGTAGAAATACTTAAGTGCAAATGTCTACGACATATAATAATCCGTTGACTGAGAGGTTGCTGTCTCTTTACCATAAGGATCGCAGCATTTGTTGACTGTTGATCTGTTCGGCGTTTATCTTCTGTCGCGTGCCGACATTGTAATTCGTTATATCGAGGTAGATTTTACGTTTGGGCTTCCGGATTATGTTCGTTATATCGAAGAATTCGTTATATCAAGGTTCGTTATATCGAGGTTCCATTCCATACATTTTACTGTAACTTTGGCCGGGGCGTAGAATATCGTTCGTTATATCGAGGACTTCGTCAAATAGAGGTTCGTTAAATCGAGGTTCCACTGTAATTACAACAACTGAAACAGAAGCGTTCAAGCTACTACCTTTTGATGTGAAAGACCTACTCATTTGGCAAAAAAAGATTTTTTTGAACAGCCAGATCAATACTTGAATCTGTACTGAATTGAAGGACATCTGGTAAGTAAAACAAACATCCAAGCCCCCTCCCCTCCAGATTTCCTGCATCTCTGACCCACACCCCAACCTCTTTTTAGTGGTCCAAATGAATAGAATGATGTTTCAGCCTGTTCATATATATATTAAAAATTAAAACCAATTTACAATGGTTGCGCATATCTGAGGTACATGTACTGGCTTTTATAAGCAGTTTAAGATGATTTCCACAAAACAATCAAGCAATAATGGTAAAAAATTAAGTTACCAAAAAACCCTATGGCATGGTAAAATTTTGAGAACAGTTAAGAACTTATCAACTGAAGACTTAAGCTCTCAAGCTGACCCCACAAGAAAATTGAACTTGAAATTAACCATAGCTCCATGGAGCCCCTTGACGCAAAAGTAATTACATAACAATTGAAGCTATTTACAACAGACTAATAATAAAATTAGGAACTGGACAAGTAGAACACGTGAGAAGGTCTAATTAGTTGTTGCAATTAATATGATTTTCCGAGGGAAATTCATGCCTTTTTTAAGGCCATAGGGATTAAGCGTGAATAATTGTGTCAACCAATAGGCTTCTCTAGAAAGCAGTATCTGGTCCGAATGTAATGGAGTTTGGAAAGATGTAATTTGTTCAGTGATGATAAAACTCAGTTGAGAAATGTCATGTTGGCAACTTTTCCTATGTACTGCCAATTCACATGTGTTCTGTTGTTGAGCATATTTCATTATTTTATGATTGTGGAATCTAATTTTAAACTCAGTTGATGTAGAACCCACAACTTGTAAACTGCATTTACAGAACGTTGAGGGGAAAATCACATTTTTGGATGAACAGGCTAATTTTTGTCAGATTGGATATCGTCTAACTGTGGCTGAACTTTGTAATTTACAAGTTTGAAAAAGAAAATTCTTACACAAGTCACACCTATTTCAGTCACATCTAACACTTGCAACCATCCTTAATTCATTAGTCTAATTTGCAACAGAGCTTGGTCAAACTTTAGGTGGTACTAGTTCTACCTTTTTGAGATTTTTGGTTTGGCTGTAAGCAGGAAAAACAGATTTAGCTGGAAAGATTTCTTTGATTTGAGGTGAAGATCTTAACAAATGAAAATGCCACCTGATGATTTTTAAAATGACTGCAAAATAGAACTTTGTGTAATGATGAATCAAATTCTTGATTAATTGTGATTATAGCCGTTCAATTCATGATTCTTTTATTCCATTTTTTGATGTTGGTTCAATTTTTTGCATACCTTTCCCAGGGTGCCATCAGTGAGTTGTTATATTGTGAAATCAGAATCCAGAACTCTTTATATTGTGCGTTTTTGATTGACGAGTAAAGACGTTTGCAGTTCATGTGCCATTTTGTGTCACTTGGCAAAAATAATGCCCTTCTACAGCCCCTTGAGAATTTCCAAATAAGGGAAACCATGTGCTACACTCTCATTGTATACTCAAATTATTGACTGTTTAGGATTCTATTTTGTTTAAATTCTGCATCATGTTGTAAGATTCTGCATAATTGAATTGAAATAATCAAAATCAAAAGGCAATAATTAAAACTGAATTAAATCACAGGGACTATGTTACACCCCTACGGCAAAATGGGATAATATTTGAGTAAGAGATGAAACACTTTTTTGATAGCTTTCACCTTTTTGCTCAAAAGTTCAGATCTTGAAATTTTACA
This sequence comes from Platygyra sinensis, assembly GCA_019787425.1. Classification (NCBI taxonomy): domain Eukaryota; kingdom Metazoa; phylum Cnidaria; class Anthozoa; order Scleractinia; family Merulinidae; genus Platygyra; species Platygyra sinensis. The sequence goes on from JAHPZR010036510.1 coordinate 49,052, forward strand.
AGCCTTTTTGGCAACTTAATCTACCCGGTAATTTTGCGGCTTCAGATACCCTTAATATTCAGCAACAAATCATCGCTGGAACGATTCTCAAGGATACCCAATCTAGATCCATCTAAATTTCCACCAAGCTGTGCTGCAAATCGGACAGTAAAAGAGGGTAGTTGTCTTAAGTGTGTGCAAATGATCACTGGCAAATACTGTCACAGAGGAAAGCTCTCTCACTATCAGGGCCATAGCTGAGAGCAATATTGTGACTGAAGCAAAGTCCATGAAAAGCTGATGACTGAGGCAATATCCAAGGTTTAATTATCTTCCTTGGTATTTAAAGTGGTACTATGATCAAATTTTTACCCCTTGATATTTTAGGTGTATCACAGAGAATTCAGTGAAAGAATCAAAACGCCGTTTACCATTTGCAAATATCTGTATTAGTTCTGGAGTTACTTAAGTTTGAAAAATGTGTAAAATATGTAAATGAGATGACTAATGTGTCATACACTCAACCCAATATTATCTTAAGTGCTTAAATGGAGCTATCTTGGCCAATTCGCAGCGCAGATCATTGACACTTGGCAGGCTAATACCTCTGTAGGAAACACACCTGTGGCTATAAAATTTTTTCCCATGGCAACTCACTCTGTTCCAGTCCCCATCCACTTGATTTCAATATGTTAGTTATTTGCAGCTCGAAAAACGCTAAACAGGGCCACAAACTAGAGGTAACATATTTATATGCTTGCAGGATCATGCATACGAGGCACCATTTGCAAATATGAAATTAGAACGCTGAAGGTGGCCAGAAATGGCTTTAATACTGGGAGGTCTGGAACCCAGTATGTTGCCATGGTAACAAAACTTTTAAGCTCATTTTGTGCTGCACCTTTAGTAGAACCTTACTGTAAAAAAATCAAACATTTCTGATACAAATTGGCTGAGTATATGAGTATATGACGTCATCACTAGGCTAATTTACATATTTTAAAAACTTGAAAATCTCTGGAACGGAAAGAGATATTTGAAAAAAGTAAGCGGCATTTTTCTTCTCATACAGACTACTTGTTTATGTTTTAAAATGGCTTCAATAGAAAAGATGCATTTTTTGTCATAGTACCACTTTAAGGTGTCTACGATGACTACCAGCAACAAAGAAGAGAAAAAATAACTGACGCAAGTGCCTTGGTTTGCCTGTTACCAGACACGGCCCTGACCATGGTGCATTTTGTTCCAAAATAATTGTTGCTGTCCTAGATTTCACCAAGTTGTTGAGCAGCTAAGACTCATTTCATTAAAAATTTCATGTAATGTCCATTCTCGTCCCCACAGGCTGCAGCCTTTTTGGTCAGCACCAAGAATCACGACCTCTGAAAAGGTCCAATTTTTTTAGTATACATGTAAGCAGTAAATAATCAGATTTGTCAGACTTGACTCTGAGCATGTGGGGAGTGATGGGAAGTCAGTGAATCATGGACGTCTGGTGTTTCACCTTTCCAGAGGTTGTGATTGCAGCCTCTGGGGACGAGAATGTGTAATGCAAAAAACAAAGCCTTGACGACATGTTAATACATTCCAAAGACTATGATTCCCTGGCTCATGATCGAATTCTGAACACTTTTGAAACCTGGGCTTAACCATAGTACGCAGTATCAGAAATATAGCCAATACATGAATCCTCACAACATGATTCGCCTTTACAAGCAGCAATTGATTGGTTGTTTATGGTAGCCCTAATCTGATTCGTGTGACATAAGCTTACACACATCTCTCACTCGCTAACTCGCTCATTCACTCATCCACTCATAACATACCCCAGATCAACCATTCACAAAGAGGTATCTTTTTTAAGGAAAAAATTACCCTGTGAGACAGAAGTTTCTTACTCTTTCTTCTCGGTGAGAGACGAGAGGAACCTCTGCTCGCAACTGCACAATTTCCTATCGTGCATGCGCGAACTACGTCAGCACACGAAAAGCCACTTCCTCTTATTTCGCGGGAACAGCTTGCGACAACTTCGGAGCAAAAAAAACTTCAGTATGTCGGCAACTCCTGTTTCTTCAGCGAATGTGTCGCTTAAAACTCCAACAAAAGCCTATAGTCTGAAAGTTTCCAAATGCTGTTTGATTTGCAACGTAAATGTAATAGCAAACAGCAGTTTCTAGCGAGTTTGCGAGCGTTTTTCAAAGGAAAGTCTGACGCGTACAAGTAGCTCATTTGCATAATGCAGCACGTGCACTTTCATGTCGGAGTCTTTTTTTTTTAATCTGCCATGCGCACATTCAAAACCCGTTTTAAACTTGTCAAAAGCTGGTTTTTTTAATTTATTCGTCCCTGGCCATGGACAGCGGTGAGATCAAAGAATGGTGCGGTTGCGAGCAGAGGTTCCTCTCGTCTCTCACCGAGAAGAAAGAGCAAGGAAGCTCTGTCTCGCAGGGTAGGAAAAAATACACAAGCCACTTCACAAATACGCTTGCATAACCTTTAAGTGTCGGCTAAACTACACAATACACACTTAGGCCTGTTTCAAAAGCCGTGCTTAAGTCGTGCCGAACTAAATTCATTATTTAAGTTTGACTTTGGCATGGCTGTAGCAGGGCGTTTGAAACCATTTAAGGATTAAGTTCGACTCTGCCGTGTAGCATGGCAAGCTCTGTCGTGCTACCCGACTTTGGCACGGCATGGTTTCAAACGGTGTGCTATTGCCGTGCCGAACTAAATGAGTAAATAACTAAAATTATCATTTTGGATTTATCCGTTGGACCGCTGGTTCATAATATCGTCTCTTTTGTAAACGCCCAGTGAGTGAATTAAGCTCAACCATGGCTCGACGTTTGAAACGAAGTTGTGCCAATGTCGTGCTACAGTCAAGCCAAATTGAATTTAGTTAGGCACGACTTTAGCATGGCGTTTGAAACGGGCCTTAGCTTCTCCGTAAAAACTAAAATCTTAATTTAAGGTTTTTTATCTTACCTCAGCACCAGAACAAAAGCTCACAACTTACGTAAGCTTTTGCTCTGGTGCTGAGGTAAGACGAAAAATCTTAAATTAAGATTTTAGTTTTTACGGAGTTTTTCCCTTATTTACATCTCATTAAATCGATCACAAAAGTGCCTATTGTGTTATATACTTCGTTCTTCAAAAGATTTTGACACAATCATGTAAAACAGCTGATCCGACGTGACCCTGCATTCTGTAATTGCTCCTAAGTCTATCTCTTATGGTGACAAATATTTAAAACATCGACTTTTAAAACCTTTAAGCTTACTTGTTATTTTCTTTATCTACTGCTTGGATAAAGAAGTATCTTGCAGGCAGAACAATCTTTCTGTCTAGTCCTGGACCCCAAATAAGTGAATTCTTTGCGCTTAGATCCACTGCTTTGTTAAAATAAATGTTCAAACACAAGAATGTCCAGAACGTGTATGATTTCATATCGTTCTCTTTTCAAAGTTGAAGATAGCAGAAAGAAGCCGAAAGCTGACGAAAGCTGACGAAAGCTGACGAAAGCTGACGAAAGCTGACGAAAGCTGACCCGTTGCAAGCGAATTTGCAAGCGCCGGTTAGAATCGCGAGAGAACTGGACACCAGCGCAAACTTGGGGTATGGGAAAACCGGAAATTCCAATAGGAAAATCAAATGGTTCGCGCCATTCCGTTTGGGAAGCTTCAGAAAATATGGGCTGTGATATGAGGTGATGCTATTTTTCTGCTCTTTTAAGTCTCTCTAGCTGATGTGAATATATTTTATAGTGATTCTCACTCCCGCAACTTTGCATTTAATTGTTTTATGTTTATGCCTGAAATTTCCAACCGGATGGTTTTTGTAAATGGTAAGCACCCTTGGAGACTTGCTGGGCGTGGGGACCCCTGGGACTGGTGCCAAACCGACCGGTCACGTTAGAGATCGGTGGGTATACCCGAGGAAAATGGAACGACATTTTTCGAGTAAACCGAACCAACCGATAGAAACAATTCTTATCATTTTAAATTCTTTCTCCGAATTCCCTAGCTGGGGGACCGGTTTGTCATAAATGGAATATTCCGACTGAAATAAGTGGGCCACTTCCAGAGGAGATCCCGAATATTCCGGTCAGAAGAAACCCAAACGGACCTTTCCATTTTAATTCCAACCGAAATTTCCGGAATCTTTGACTGAATGGAAAGCACCCATATAAGAAAAGAGTTGTATTGCTGGAAAAACATAGGCACGCAAGCCGTGCAAGAAATGTTTTTTTTAGCTCTTAGATGTAGAAGCACTCAGTGGACTCTTCTTAACAGTTAATTATTGCTGCGGAGCGAGCTCATTGAGCAAGCAGCAACATAACTGCTGCGTAACGAGTGTAGCGAGCGATCAGCAACAAAATTAGGTTTTAAGAAGAATATATAGAAGGGGATTCTCACCTTTTATTAGACTGCATGGCAGGGAGGGAGGCAGCGTGGCCGAGTGGTTTAGGGCGCTGGTGTTGTAATCCGGAGGCTAATGCTTAGTGCTAAGTTAAGTGCGAGTCCACTAAAACTTTCCTTGTAGCGATTTTCCTTTACCGCGTTTAAGCCGTTTGAAAACGCGAAGTTTCACTTCCGGTTGGGTCAAAAACTGCGCCAAGAGGGAAACTGGGGATAGTTGTGTTGTGACGTTGTGACGTGTCACCGGGTAGTTAAAACAGCACGGCGTTCAATTTCACGAAAGCGTGCCCGACAGAAGTCTCTTACCCAAATGGTTTCCTGACGGAGGCATTTTAGTTCTGGACGATCTGATGAACGAAGGAAGCAGTGATAAAAATGTTTTGGATTTATTTACCAAGGTTCCCATCATCAACAAATCACTGTCATCTACTTATGTCAGGATTTGTTTCCCGCCGGCAAATTGCGCGACAAGTTGAGGGTTTTTGTATCTCGTATTTCGCCGCCTTTAAGTGTGGAAGAAAATAAGCCAGATACAGCCTCTTCTTGGCATGAGTAGGGATGAAATGTTTATAACGTTTCAGAACTTGCAACTTGCGGCTAACCTTTCTGACAGTCTCCTAAACATGAACATTGAAATTAAGATCTCTATCGATATTGACACCAAGAAGTTGTATTGTATTGGCAATATCGATTACAATGCCATTAAGTGAAACATGGAGATCGTTGGCATTAGTTCCAAACCATGTAGAGAGACATTTGCTTGGATTAGTTGTCATACCGTTGGCCTGAAACCAATCAGATACTAAAGTCAGATCACTTTGCAGAGTGGTCTGAGTTGTAACTGGGTTCAATCCATGGAGAAAAAGTTGAGTATCATCAGCATAAGAATTAATTTTAGAGTTGGTCGGCAAGAGTAGCAAATCATTAAGAAAGATATTAAATAATAAGGGTCCGAGAACAGACCCTTGAGGCACGCCTTTACAAAGAGATAACCAGGTAGAGTAGGCATCGCCAATCTTTACCCTCTGAAATCGATTTCCCAAGTAGCTTGCTAGAAATTTACACTGTTCTCTGATAGGCCATATGCTTTGAGCTTTGATAACAATAACTCATGGGGAAGGCAGTCAAATGCCTTCGAGAGATCAATGCCTACCATGGCTGCATGCTCCTTACTGTCCAAAGCAGTCCTTAATTCCTCAAGCAGACGTAGTAGCGCAGTCTGGCAGCTATAGTGTTTATGATATGCTGATAAATAAGGTGACAATTTATCCTGAAAGTAATCACAAAGTTGCATAGAGAGAATACGCTCGAAAATATTGTTGAATGCAACTAGCACAGTAATTGGTCGATAATTAGATTTTAGATTTTTTCGCGGCAACTCGATGCAACTTTTGTCGCGCTTGAGTTGCAATTTCAAATCGCACGTGTAACCAGGGCGATTTCAGTGCGATTTGTCGCCGCCATATCGCAAGGGTTTCGAACATGTTTGAAACTTGATGCAACTTAAGCGCGACAAAAATTGCACCGAGTTTGCAGCGACAGAAATCGCCTGTGTAAACGAGCCTTTAGAAGAGGAAAGTTTTTGTCATGACTCCTATAACTATGACTGGATTGGTGGGTTTGAAGCTGAAATTGTCAGAACAGTCATTGTTTTGCATAAAGCTCTTAATATGGAAAATACTTAAATGATCAGAAAACCCATTGCTGAAGGGATCATCATTAAGTTCATGAACATTGGAGGCAATGTTAACAAAGAAGTCATTAAAGATGCTGGCAATTTGCTGTTTATCCCTTAAACTGCCTATGAAGTAAAAAATAATTGTTGCTTATTTGAAAGGCTTTTTAAAGTAAAGAAGAATGGCGTTTTCCTTTTGGGAATATCTTTTTTCTTGTTAGAGATATTTACGTTTTTGTATTATGCAAATGAGGAAAGTGATGACATCATAGGTGGTTCCACTAAAACAATACAAGACTCAATCAAGAATATCTCCAAAAATTTTGAAGCAGTTCTCTCCAAACTTGGCACCAGAAACGTACATCACAAAAGAAACAAATGACACCTACCATGTTGTTGCCAAGGCAACACTCTCGGCTCCAGCTTCTTTACTTTGAAAAGCCTTTCAAATAAGCAAAAATTACTTTTTACTTCATAGGCACTTTAAGTCCCCCGCGTCCCACTCGCTTCGCTCGCGGAGTCACGACGCTCCGACTCCCACTCGCTCAACGAATTTTTTTTTTCCGAACTCGCTGGGAGCCTGTTCGCAGGCTAGGGTCGCTAAAATTGGCGCCAATCAAGTAGGAAAAGTCCTTCGTCCGGCAGGTAGGTACTGAATAAACAACACGAAGGAATTTTCAGAAAGTCTAGGCGGCAGCGCCACAATTGGTTTTAGAAGATAAGAATATTCCCGATAGTTTAGCCGTTCGTATGGTAAAACCCATGGCTTTAAAACAAGGTCGATTAGTGAAACGGGTTCGAACCGGTACAGCTCAACCTGCAAGCTATGAAGGCACCGAAGAACCAGAAGTGATAGCTGATGCGCCATGCGCCATTATAGTTCACCACTAAATTTTCTCCGATTCTTATTGGTTTAAATGATCACGTAACTCGATAGTGTTCGTCCGCGGAGAGACACTATGGAGTTTTAGCAAACCACGACGACGACGGTAACGAGAGCGTCACCAAACAAAAGGTTTAATGAGCAGAGAAGAATAGCTGTGCACGTGCGTTTTGAGTCTTGATACATTTCTTTGCCGTCCTCTACAAACTAACAACGTGAAATGACCACGTGCTACGTATTTTGGAGAATGCGAACCGCAATGGCTAATTTTTCGTATCTTTTTTTCGAATTTAACGCTGTCGGTGCATGTTTAGCCTGAGCAAGTTTTTAGACCGACAGACCTACTGAACAGATTTAAACAGCTGCGACATTCAAAGGTAAAATATAAATACTTTTTTGCAAGCCTTCGTGCCCGCCGTCGCCGTCTTCACTGCTAAAACTCCCTCAGCCCACTGTGCCCGTCCGAGGAAAATACCCGGATAGATAGTAGTCGTCCGCTGAAAATACCCGGAAGGATAGTAGCCGTTCGTGAAATTCTTACTCTACTGTCACCGCTTAGTCAAGAAGTCCTCTTAGAGCACTGCAGCAAAACCAGAGCCAAGACGAAATTCGTTCCATCAATCAACAGTCCAATGTCGGCGCTCAACAAACCAACGCGGCCCAAAACTTTTCTTCGGGTACTTTTCAGAACTGTACTTTCAATTTTTATGGACAGTCTGCCTAAAATGACGTCTGAAAGTAGTCTTCCGAAGTCCTTTGTAAAACCTTCTTTGCCAAAGTTTGGGTTTTAGGTTGTCACTTTTTCAAAATGAACGGCTTCAATGCTACGAGGTTAGGCAGATCAAAAAAACGATTGTGGATTTCCTGACAGTTGTACGCTATTCTTTAGCCAATGTACGTTTGTGACAGGCTGTACGCATGAATAAATATTTGATTGATTGTGGGTTTTGACTGTTTTTCAACTGGCGCGCGGAAGAAAATTTAGGCCCCGTCCACACTTATCCGTTTTGCTCCGTTTTCAAAAAGATTTGCGTCCACACTTATCGTTTTCGTATCGTTTTCGCCCGTCCACACTACAACGCCGTATCCGTTTTGAAAACACTTATATACCCTCAGTGCGCATGCTCAAATGAAATCGACGCATGCGCATTTTAATATATTGGTCCGCGAAGTTGGCACCATTTTGGATACTCATGGTCGAGTGGTCTGGCGCCCGGTCGTGTCTATTTTTGAGTTATTTTTTTGTAAAAAAAATACCTCTTAGTCGGCGCGTCAAGTATGTTGTGCACGGGTCAATGGATCAGTGAGTGAGTGAGTGAGTGAGAGATGTATGTATGTCACACCAATCAGATCGGGTCTACTATAAACAGCCAATCAAATTTCTTGTATTAAAGGTAAATGGTATATGAGAAGATTTAATCCGATAGAGTTCAGAACGGCTATATTTATTCTTCTATAAAAGAGGAGGAAGTATTCATATATTGGGTTTACCTC
>JAHPZR010036512.1:0-2500 GCA_019787425.1 Platygyra sinensis
ATACATACATACATACATACATACATACATACTTTATTCGTCCCAAATGGGCTTTTCAGAATAAAGAGATAATTAATACTATATATACAAATAAATCAATCAACTAATTAACTAGTAAGTAAAATGGCATAATCAAACTGATCAATATTAATTAAAATAATTAATAAAAAAAAAAAACAAATGTAGAACAATTAAGTCACAAAAAGGTTTGAGACAAGGCTTCTCTTCAGGCAACGTTTGAAGTGCTGTAGTGTTGGTTTCAACTTAAGAGAAGAATCCAGTGAATTCCAGAGTTTGACTGTCCTGAAGTAGAAAGTTCTTTGCCCTGTGGCTGTTTTATACAACGGAATGTTTAGCATCTGGGAGTTCCTCGTTGTACGCTTGGTAATCGTAGCTCTTTGAATATATTTAGAATCGTTTCGTTTTGCGGCTACAAGGTGCGTGGAACTATGGTCGCTAAATGCAAACTTGCTTCTTTAAGGAACCTCGCCAGTTGACTAAATGTACTTGGTAGTTCCACTTAAACAATATTTGGCAGAGAACATTTCACTTCAAAGATCTAATTGCATTATTTTTGCCCTCCAAACACTGTTGTCTTATTTGGAAAAGGAAGATTTTTTCAGATTTAGTGTGTTCTTCCGGGCATGTCTTTTCTCCAAAATAAGTCGGTGACCACCCATTTTTTAAATATATTTCCGACATAACTAACTCATCAGAACAAAAAACAAATTGTCTCAGAACAAAAACAATTGTTGGAAAATTTTCGCGTGAACGTCCTTAATCTCGAGCAACGAGAAATTTTGGAGAAAGAAAAAGTCTGTTTGCAGTGTGAGTTTTTTTGATTTAAACTATCAAGCCCAAGAAATCATTTGAGAAACAAATTACTGAGCTCTGAAACCAAAATTGTTGTAGATATCATATTCTGTTATAGTGTCTCTTTAAACAATTATTCCAGGAGCGCGCGTTGGATATGAATTGGGTATAATCATCTCATCAGTCTAATCTGACCATCTCTTTTATGTATTTTATTAAAAACTCCTCAAAAACATGGCAAAACTATACTTAAAAATAATGAAACGCCTCAAAAAATAACACGTACTCTTACCTATTGTTGAGCATTGTATAATGGCTCATAACCCATGACTGCTAAGCAATGAACCTCTTCAAAATTTTGCATTATTCAGTGGTCCAGGTTTTTAATTATGTGTGTTTTACCCGAATGTTTCCGATTTCCAGAAATAGGACATGAATGTAATTGTTTATTCTGGTTTGTTTGTTTTGTTCTGATAGTGGACAGACATCACATTGATTATCGAACTCTCGGCAGTCAAGCAGCCCGCTAATCTGCTAGGAGAGGTAAGTGATAGAGTAATGAGAGTATATCTGTAACGGCGGAGGAATTTCAAAACGCAGCTTAATTTCTACGGTTGGGTCTCCCGTCCACACTAATCCGTCACGAAAACGGAGCTCGTCGAAAACGCTCTTGAAACAGGAGGAATTTGAAAACACCGGCTTTGCGTTTTAGTGTGAACGGAAAACATTTGAAAAACGAAGATTTTCGGAAAGAGGTAACGTTGTGATAATCATGATATCCTCCTGGACGAATTTTACTCAAACACAAATCCATAATTACCGTTAGTTTAGCGGTTTCAAATTCCTCCGGCGTAGTGTGGACGAAAAACATTTGATGCGTTTCTAGAGTGACACCTCCGTTTTCAAATTTGTCTGGCGTGATGTGGACGGCCCTCGGGTGTCTGTCTCCTCTTGAGTAATTTCTGATGTGTTAGCTGATTACCTAAGGTACACATTTGCCTCTGCGGTCAAATGTTTATCTCTCGGAAGTGGCTATGATCTTTAGGCAGCAGCTTTTCGTCAAAAAGATTACTGGGTCCCCACCCCACCCCACCCAGTCAAGTCTTCCGTTTTACGCTGGCGTCCAGCTCTCTCGCGATTCTGTCCGTGCGTTCAACGATGGAATAAAAATACGAGAAAATAGAGGGCTGCAGAACAGTCTAATTCCATGGCGGGGTTAATATTAGGTTTAAGAATTTCTTCTTCCTGGGCTTAGCTGGTGGTTTTCCATATTCTCAGCACTGATGTGTTTGTTTTATAACGTGTTGGCGTTGTTAGGAGAAATAAAAAGTTAATCATGATATTTTTCAGGTGTTACTTGCTTCTAAAGTGGAGATTTCCATGTCCGAGGAATTAAGTGAATTGGTTTCTAGAGAGCGAGAGTGGAGGTAAACTGTTTACATTATAAGAGTGAATGTATGAAAGTTCATATATTTGAACTGCGGAGGATGATATGAAGATATGATTGATCGTCGCATTTTCGCACTCAAGTTAAGCAGTTGTGCAATTGATGCCTGAAAAAAATTCAGGTGTGAATGGAATTCAAACCCATGACCTCTGTGATACCGGTGCTGTACTCTACCAACTGAGCTGTCAAGCCAACTGAGGGCTGGTTATTTTTGCGAGTTCGTAATATACCCAGACATCG
>JAHPZR010036512.1:7500-16966 GCA_019787425.1 Platygyra sinensis
GGCATGCTATGTTGTATTGTAAAACTCCATGATGAAGTGTGCGGTAGCCACGCGAAACGCGGAGGAGAAAATAAAACAGTTTTACAACTCAAGCGGTTCGCTGAAGTGCTGCTCACTGGTTTAACTTTTGATTAAAAAAAAAAACAATTTAAAAAACTATGTTTTCATCACGAGATCTTGGTTACTTATAGACTACGAGTAGTCGGTTTTTGTTCCTGAAATCCTCCGCGCGCGGACCTCAGTTAATATTATGCAAATTAGGGAAAGAAACGCTTTTCGCGGCTCGCGCCTTCGCGCTCGCCGCTTGCTACTCGATAGCTCTAATTAAACGCAAGGAATACGCTAGGAAAAGAAAGAGACTGCTCGCAGTCTAGGTTACTTACAAGTACAATGTTAAAAATAGAAACAATTGCTAAAAATTTCAAAATTTTCCTGGTCACTTCAAGTACGCACGTGCGTATATGCGTAGGGGACGCTACGCGCCTGGAATTATTAATCCGCATCCTATTTCTTCCCAGATTCACTCCAGTGGCTGGATAATTGAGCCCGTGCTACAAAATGGACAGCTGTATTCCATGGTGTCGTATCTGTCACAGGTGGTAAAACCCTAAAATGTTACGCCTAATTGTTACTGATGAGATTGTGAAAAAAAATCGATTATTTAGTTTCCGTGGAACATACCTGGGATTTTGTTTAAAAGGGTTAGACAAGACAAGACAAGACAAGACAACTTTATTACATTTTTTGCCCATAATACAGTAGACAGACCTGGCACCTGAGGTAGCAAAAGCTAATCGAGACGGGCCAGGAACAATAAAAATAAATGAAATCTGCTAACCTTAATTAAAAGAAACGTATTAGAGACAAAAGAAGAACTACTTAAGAGAAACTTGTATTAAGGCTACATGGTCAATTCGACGGTATTTAGGACAGAACCGGATTGGAACTGGATAAGGAATTGAATAAGGAAGTACAGCTATGAAGAGTAAAAATTAACTTTTGATATGATGAATTCTAAATCTTTATAACAATCTTCATTTTCCAATATTTTTAACATTTATTTTTCAATGCAGCTGAGTAGTAGAATTTGAACTTTGTTTAAATATTCATTTACTGAACAAAAATGAAAATCAAACCATCTATGTGATAATTATAAGATATATGAATTGCGAATGGAGCCAGAAACGTGTTGAAAAAGTTAGGCCTATCTTTGGCAAGAAAGTAATGATAATAGGCGTTGTATGTACCCTTGTCAATGAAAAATACCAAATAGGCTATTTTCCTCAGTAATCCTTTCCTTTGGAGACTATAGAAACCCCAGTCTTTTTAAGGACCTTTAAGATAACATTTCGTTATGTTACAACTGCATGCTGATTTTTTGTTGTTGGTCTTGCTTTGTTCGTGTTCCCTCTCGCGGTGGCCTCGCGATTTGTGCAGTGGACTCCGGATCTTTGGGTCCGCGTGAGAGCCCTGGCCGGGGACGTTTTGTTGTGTTCTTGGGCAAGTCGCGGTACCCTCGCAGTGCATACCTTCCTCCACCCAAGTGTAAAATGGGTACTGGTGAATTTAATGCTAGTGGTAATCCTGCGATGGACTAGCATCCCATCCAGGGAGGGGGGGGGGGGCGGGGGGGGGGGGGAGAAATACTTCTAGATGCCCCATACATGCTGCGGAATGCGGAGATAAGAACCGGCCTGATGGGCCACTATGCTCGTGTTTAAACTTTACCTTTACCTATCTTTGTCTGTAGGTTGACTTTGGAGGTGCTATTCCTGCAAGGCTTTTGAATCTGGTGGCCCGTCGCCAACCGCTGTGTATTGCCTACCTCAGGGAATACTTAGAGAAAATGGAAAGATGAACCAGTTCACACAAGAATAACTTGGGCTACAATTTCTGAAATTTCACTTCGAGCAAAGAATGACTGATAAATCGAGATGTTCAGTACTAAATGCATACGATATACAAGTACTGTTTCGTCAAAGTGTTCCAAGTTCTTATTTTGACCAGTGAAATCGCGGTGGAGGTAATCGATTTGGTGCCGAGGAGTTCTTCAGTTTTTATAGCAAGTGTAATCCCGGCGTGACGTCACGTCAGCTTGTTGTGGTAATAAGGATATCTCATATGCCATGCTACTTAGCAATCGAGCTGACCACATGGCGGGCTCAACTGATTCTCACAAGTGAGAGTTTGATCTGAAACCGTCTCATTATAGCCAGAGTTTCTGGTGTAGTAAAATTGTTTTCGTTAAATAAGCTTTTATTTTGGGCTTTATATTTTTTTTACAAAGCAATATGACTAATGTGACCGCGATAAATATCAAAAACTACATTTTGTTTCTCTCCGTTTAAAAGGAATTCATTATTTTTCCACTTGATGTAAAAATACATTTTAATTGGTGTAAAGCTCTCTATTCGTCATACTATGGTCTAGAAAATGCTAAATGAAATCAGAATTTAATTAAACAAACTCAGTAGGAAATGTTAATAGCAGTTTTCACAGACGAAAAGGATAACCTATCTTATCACAACCTGATCAGTGATAACGTCAAAAGCGCACATGTCACAGTGTTTGGCGTACAACTTGTCTGATAATAATGAATTTAAAAAACTGATGATGTCCGTATACTTTTCCGTAGCCTCGTACGGATTAGTGCGATAACTCAGTATCGTCCAAAGTTGTATTCATTCCCGTTTTGATGTTAGACGAGTCTTTAAGATGGACATTCATATGAGACAAGTGATCTGTCTCTGTTGTAACTGAGCTCAGTCAGTGATAGAAATTCGTGTACGTTTTATTAATTGAAAATGTTATCGTTATGGATTAATTTATTCGACTATAACTGTTTCAGTTTGTGTTCCAAATTAAACCAAATCTTTTAAATTGTAGGCATTTACGTCTTTTTCCTGAAATCCTCAGTTATATAGGAGTTAATAAAATGTTATGTTATGCTTTGTACCAGCACACAGTCATTAAATTAGAATTAATGGAGAATATACCAGTGAATAGAAAGTGAATAAAATACCTATGGCATTACATCTTTCCTTTTAATCGGTATTTCACGGGGAAGTGCTGGCTCCAATAGGAAGCTACACAAATTGCATGAAGGACATTCATCCAGCCAAGTTTAAGGAGACAGAAGCTGGGAACGGGCTGATTAGCTGAAAAGGCTTTTCCATAGCGCGCGCAATTCTCAATGTTTTAATTACCCATAATTCACTGTGTCTGCCCTCCGAATCTTGCAGCGTGAACCATTGTGAAATGAACTTGGGAATATACAGAAATCCCAGAGATTTCACAATAAAAATTTATGCCAAATAAAGTGAATTATGGGCAATTGGAAAATAGAGAACATGCCGTTTTTCAGTTGTGTGTTCAGTTATCTGGCCTGTGATTGCAAGTGAGACTACAGGTGAGTTTGCTTTGATAATAAACCTCTGTTTTTTCGAGCAAATCCAAACGAGTTAGAATTAGAACAACTTGATTTACACAACAAAAGCAGTGAGGTCTGTATCAAAACAAGGTCACTCCAATCTTCGCAGCTTAGTAACCACGAGCAAGCTGGTCTCCGAATTGAACAGTGTTTTACTACGACTGCGTGCATCCATCAAATGAGTGGATTACTCGAGTTTGTTTTTTTGTTTTTTTCCCACCAGCTATTTTTCAAACTTCTACTATTTTCCTCGATGATTCTTCTACCGACAAACATTGTTACACTAACAATGAACGTCACATAATAGACCTTTTTCGCTTGTACATTTTGTTTTCCCAATACAGATCATGTGATGATACTCAGGAGATTTTATCCTTTGTTTTGTTCATTAAAAAGAGAACATGCAAGTATGAATATGTCTGCATGTTCTCTTTTTAATGAACAAAACAAAGGATCAAATCTCCTGAGTATCATCACATGACCTGTATTGGGAAAACAAAATATACAAGCGAAAAAGGTCTATTGTTCCATATAAAATTTCTGAGATACTATGCACGTTCACATTGGTCGATAGGTGTTCTGAGATGAGAGTATGTAAACACAGTTGTGACGTTCTACTGAATTAGCTTCACGCGTATTCTTGAGAATATTTTGTAAACGCAATCACAGCACGTCATGCAAACCTTCAACTACGTCTCGGGTTTGCGCAACTGTCTTGAATTCTCCGAACCTTCCTCGTATGTAAAGGGGGAAAAGTGCTCTATTGCTTAATTTTATTTCAATGGCTTAACGTGCAACTATCAGAACAAGGCTGTTAGTTTCTAGAGAAACTGTCGTGAAATAAGTAATAAGTCATATTATATAAAGCTTTTACTCGCAATGAAGGAAATTAATACCTTCAGATTCAAGGGGGACCATCAAGTGTTAGTTGTCTTATATTAGTTTAATAAGGAACCGAGTGCAACTAAGATGGTGACGGTTCCTATTGAGAATGTCGTTGCCGGGCTGGTTGCATCTATGAATCTCCGAGCTCTTGAAGCTAGTAACGTCTTGACGCACTTGATAACTGCCTAACGGTTTTCACTAAGTAAGGCAACAGAGAGCTTTAAAAGTAATTATATGCTTGAACAGTTCCCAAAGGAGATGTGTAATCCAAACAATGACTCGAATATTTTATTATTTTTTAATCCTTGAATGGATGTATCTAAATAACAGAAATTGAAGTTCGGCATCTTTACAGTTCGCCCCTTTCGTCATGAAAACTTTTTAAGTTAAAATAAGCTAAATAAGCCTATGCAGGTTAGTAATTTAAGTTGCTTTGTACAGCAGCGTGCAATTATTTTGGTAGTATTCATAGAGGTAGACGGAAGTTAACGCAGTATGTGTTATGATATTTGGTATTTAAATGATAATATGATTGAGCACATAATTAATTTTGGCTTATTTATGCGAATGGCAGCTAATTAAACAGCTAAGTTAAGTTTTGAGCAATCTAAATTAAAACGCTGTTGCTAGTCTTTTGTAACCGGCAATCTTGAAAGCTTAGCTGCGTGAAGAGTTAACAAAAGTTTGGTTCATTTTCACAATTCAAAGATATAGTTAATCGATTCTAGAATTTGTACGTAAAGACAGTTTACAGCCGGGCAATTGCAATAATATGAACACCATACCCCAGTGGGTAAAGCCAGATTTAACATGCATGAAACGTGATCATAGCTGAAGCCAGTTAACGCGTCTGACGATCAGCAAGTTAAAAAATTAAAAGCTTCTCTCATTATTTCTCGATATAAACTTGCGGTTGTTATGGCACTCTTTCTCGAGTGTTCTGCCCTCGAAGACACCTCAAATGACAAATGAAAATAGTGGTCGTCCTTATACCTGCTAACACCTATCGAGATATCAAGATGCTACCACATTGCTTGCTCATTAGAAAAATAGTTTCTCTTCGGTCACTGCAGTT
This sequence comes from Platygyra sinensis, assembly GCA_019787425.1. Lineage (NCBI taxonomy): Eukaryota > Metazoa > Cnidaria > Anthozoa > Scleractinia > Merulinidae > Platygyra > Platygyra sinensis. The sequence continues at coordinate 12,891 of JAHPZR010036512.1, forward strand.
GGAAAGGACTCTTTTTTCAAGTTATATCTTTCATGTGCCATGCTTTTCTTCATCAGCCAAAGTTTCCACAATTTCTATTGTAGCTCTCCGTAGATACCGACAAGTTCCAAGAGAGTTAAACTGATCTTCTAGTGTCGGACTTTGTGGTGATTCAAGCTCGGTCTGTTCCGCTTTCTGAAGGCCTTCTCGTCGAGCCTGTTCTCTTAACTTAAGGTTTCTTGGTATCAAAGATGGGGAGGTCCTGCCGTTAGGATCTTCGGACACAGGCAGAGGAGGCGACAGCGGTACCAATGCAGGCCGCAGGCCATCTCGATATGAAAAGGACCGACTTACTTTACGCCTCATGAGCGGTGAACTTCTTGAAGAGTCACTAATGTCGTTATACGACGCTCGTCGAAGCATCAATGGGCTTGGACTTGGAGGCAACATGTTTAGGTTGTTCCAGGTAAAACTTGACTTTCGTTGAGCCAGCGTTGGGGAACATGGCGCTGAGCTTGATTCTTTTTTTATTACTGGTAACTACAACGGAAAGGAAAGCAGGAAAGTAAGAATTACACACAAGTATTGGACATAGCTGGCTAGAAAAAAAAAGAGAGATAAACACAAAATACATAACTATATAAATAAATAAACAAACAAACACAAATAAATAAATAAATAAATAAAACCTCAACTGAAGAATCATGGTAAAAGAAATTATGCACTTCACGGAAATAAATTCAGCACAGATATGTTCCAAGATACATTTTAACTGTAATCGATTAAAACGTTAGAAATTGTGTATTCATCAGTTTTCAGACAGTTACTGACATGAAACCCCTAGGTAGTTTTCGTAGCATATTCGTTACGTCATCATTTTTTCCTACGATTTTGTATCCCCATGAGTAATCAAACACCCCGGTTGTCCATCTTTTCCGATATTGGTAGGAGGAAAGCGTCAAACTTGATTGAAAGTTAGGATATAGGAGGAGAATTAGTTGCACGGGCTTGAGGAAAAAAAAACACAAAACAAAACAGTACTAAGCACTTTTTTCGATGTCTGGGTATATTACGAACTCGCAAAATAACCAGCCCCCAGTTGGCTTGATAGCTCAGTTGGTAGAGTACAGCACCGGTATCACAGAGGTCATGGGTTTGAATTCCATTCACACCTGAATTTTTTTCAGGCATCCATTGCACAACTGCTTAACTTGAGTGCGAAACTGCGATGATCAATCATATCTTCATATCATCCTCCGCAGTTCAAATATATGAACTTTCATACATTCACTTTTATAATGTAAACAGTTTACCTCCACTCTCGCTCTCTAGAAACCAATTCACTTAATTCCTCGGACATGGATATCTCCACTTTAGAAGCAAGTAACACCTGAAAAATATCATGATTAACTTTTTATTTCTCCTAACAACGCCAACACGTTATAAAACAAACACATCAGCGGTGAGAATATGGAAAACCACCAGCTAAGCCCAGGAAGAAGAAATTCTTAAACCTAATATTAACCCCGCCATGGAATTAGACTGTTCGCAGCCCTCTATTTTCTCGTATTTTTATTCCATCGTTGAACGCACGGACAGAATCGCGAGAGAGCTGGACGCCAGCGCAAAACGGAAGACTTGACTGGGTGGGGTGGGGTGGGGACCCAGTAATCTTTTTGACGAAAGCCGCTGCCTAAAGATCATGGTCACTTCCGAGAGATAAACATTTGACCGCAGAGGCAAATGTGTACCTTAGGTAATCAGCTAACACATCAGACATTACTCAAGAGGAGACAGACACCCGAAGGCCGTCCACATCACGCCAGACAAATTTGAAAACGGAGGTGTCACTCTAGAAACGCATCAAATGTTTTTCGTCCACACTACGCCGGAGGAATTTGAAACCGCTAAACTAACCGGTAATTATGGATTTGTGTTTGAGTAAAATTCGTCCAGGAGGATATCATGATTATCACAACGTTATATTTTCCGAAAAGCTTCGTTTTTCAAATGTTTTCCGTTCACACTAAAACGCAAAGCCGGTGTTTTCAAATTCCTCCTGTTTGAAGAGCGTTTTCGACAAGCTCCGTTTTCGTGATGGATTAGTGTGGACGGTAGACCTAACTGTAGAAATAAAGCTGCGCTTTCGTGACGGATTAGTGTGGACGGTAGACCTAACTGTAGAAATAAAGCTGCGCTTTCGTGACGGATTAGTGTGGACGGTAGACCTAACCGTAGAAATAAAGCTGCGTTTTCGTGACGGATTAGTGTGGACGGTAGGCCTAACCGTAGAAATAGAGCTGCGTTTTCGTGACGGATTAGTGTGGACGGTAGACCTAACCGTAGAAATAAAGCTGTGTTTTCGTGACGGATTAGTGTGGACGGTAGACCTAACTGTAGAAATAAAGCTGCGTTTTCATGACGGATTAGTGTGGATGGTAGACCTAACCGTAGAAATAAAGCTCCGTTTTTGTGACGGATTAGTGTGGACGGTAGACCTAACCGTAGAAATAAAGCTGCGTTTTCGTGACGGATTAGTGTGGACGGTAGGCCTAACCGTAGAAATAGAGCTGCGTTTTCGTGACGGATTAGTGTGGACGGTAGACCTAACCGTAGAAATAAAGCTGCGTTTTCGTGACGGATTAGTGTGGACGGTAGGCCTAACCGTAGAAATAAAGCTGCGTTTTCGTGACGGATTAGTGTGGACGGTAGACCTAACTGTAGAAATAAAGCTGCGTTTTCGTGACGGATTAGTGTGGATGGTAGGCCTAACCGTAGAAATAAAGCTGCGTTTTCGTGACGGATTAGTGTGGACGGGAGGCCCAACCGTAGAAATAAAGCTGCGTTTTGAAATTCCTCCGCCGTTAAAGATATATTCTCATTACTCTTATCACTTACCTCTCCTAGCAGATTAGCCGCTGCTTGACTGCCGAGAGTTCGATAATCAATGTGATGTCTGTCCACTATCAGAACAAAACAAACAAACCAGAATAAACAAAAATATTCATGTCCTATTTCTGGAAATCCCAAACATTCGGGTAAAACACACATAATTAAAAACTGGACCACTGAATAATGCAAAATTTTGAAGAGGTTTCATTGGCTTAGCAGTCATGGGTTATGAGCCATTATACAATGTATAATGAGTACAGAGTACGTGTGATTTTTTGAGGCGTTTTCATTATTTTTAAGTATAGTTTGCCATGTTTTTGAGGAGTTTTTTAATAAATATATAAAAGAGATGGTCAGATTAGACTGATGAGATGATTATAACCAATTCATATCCAACGCGCGCTCCTGGAATAATTGTTAAAGAGACACTATAACAGAATATGATATCTACAACAATTTTGGTTTCAGAGCTCAGTAATTTGTTTCTCAAATGATTTCTTGGCTTGATAGTTTAAATCAAAAACTCACACTGCAAACAGACTTTTTCTTTCTCCAAAATTTCTCGTTGCTCGAGATTAAGGACGTTCACGCGAAAATTTTCCAACAATTGTTTTTGTTCTGAGACAATTGTTTTTTGTTCTGATGAGTTAGTTATGTCGGAAATATATTTAAAAAATGGGTGGTCACCGACTTATTTTGGAGAAAACATGCCCGGAAGAACACACTAAATCTGAAAAAATCTTCCTTACCAAATAAGACACTAACTTGAACTTGAACTTGAACTTTATTGATAGTAGTAACATATAAATCATTACAAAATTGCTTGCCCCCGCTACTAGTAAACTGACTAATCGAGGCGGGGGCAAGGGTTACACACTTACTACAAAAGAAATAAAATACAACTATTAACTAGTTAATTAACTAATTGATTACAGAATATAAAGTAACAATAAAATAAATTACACTCACATACGAAAAGCTAGAGGGTAATAACAAATGACTATATAATACAGTTAATTAGGGAACAACAGTGTTTGGAGTGCAAAAATAATGCAATTAGATCTTTGAAGTGAAATGTTCTCTGCCAAATACTGTTTAAGTGGAACTACCAAGTAAATTTAGTCAACTGGCGAGGTTCCTTAAAGAACAAGTTTGCATTTAGCGACCATAGTTTCACGCACCTTGCAGCCGCAAGACGAAACGAG
>JAHPZR010036513.1:0-21628 GCA_019787425.1 Platygyra sinensis
TTATTACTGGTAACTTGAGTTTATTTTGACCATTCTCTTCGCAATTTTCCTCCTTCCAAGTGGTCCGAATTCTTGCATTGTTCACCGCATTTGGTATCATCAATGTGAGCTTTTTCCTTAGCTTTTTAGCTTCAAACTCCATGCTTCTTTCAAACTGATTGTGCTGGCTTTGTATAGAAGCATTTATCTTTTGGCTTGTGTGACGTAGAAGCGAGTTTCTTTGGGCACAGTTTCTCTGCTTGAACGTAAGCGAAGGGTTTTTGGACGGGTCTTCCATTTTTCTCACGTCTCTTCAACCAACTACATGTATGCAAACCCAAGTGTTGGGCGATAGGCAGCTTGTGCGAACAAATATATCGAGTACACCAAAGTTCTTAGCGGCTCGTAATTAGAAATAAATCATTGTGCTATTATTTAGATAGGCGGTCTATTTTTTGTTGTTATGAATGTCCTTTGTTCGCGGGAACTAAAACAGTTTTCATTACAGAGGCTTAAGAATTGCGTAGGAACAGAAAGTGTTTACAACGTGTTGAAAGCGAATTTTTTGTCCTCAGGCTTGTTTTAACTACCACTGAAAAGCTCAATGAGTTAAAAGTAAATTTAAATGCACTCCAAGTTTATCTGAATTAAAGGTTTTTTCGTAAGATCTCTACCACTGATTTAAGATTTAATATATTGAGATGATCTGTCCTTGCCAATTTTACTCACGTTTCACCGCAGAAAAGACTGCTCGCCAAACTTGTGACAACACGCGAAGTAAGACGAAACTAATTTCCAATAAAAAGCTCCCGTTTTCATTCCTCAAGTAAACAAAGCTCTTTGAAATATTAACGTGGCAGTCATCCAGAGCCTTCTAGTCGCGGCGTGGGGGGAGAGGAAAGATGTTTTTTTTTCGTGCTCGGTTTTAAATATGGGCAGGATATGGGCCGTATCCGACCGACTCAGAGATAAGTCAAATAATACGGACCCCACATGGCATACCTGTCAGTTATATCGCCAAGATAATTAAAAAATACAGTAGTTGGTATTCTAAATTGATTGAAGCCAAACAATTGTTCCTTCGTTGCTAAACATTAAGAAACCTCGAAATAATTTGAGTTCGATTGATAACAATGTGTTGAAAATAGTTTCCTTTCATTTTGGTCTGACCCTAATCTGATGAATATGTCATGAGGGCGTGAAATAGGAAAAACGAAAGTCTAGTGCAATTTCAGCTTTTTCAAAAACACACTTGTGCAAATTAATTCCAAACTGAACTCGAAACTGTATGATTACCAATGCTAAGATATCCCCCGTTAGAAGGCAATGATGTAATTAATAGAATAACCAGCAGATGTTTTGAAATAGCGGCAGATTAAGTTATTTAACCGTGGAACTCTTTCCGTAGAAATTCAACGTAAAATTTAGCGACGCGTTTCGCACGTAGTAGCGAGAGCGGATGAGAGGCGGCTGTATTCGCAGGCTACGTAAAATTCTTTGTTTATACTTTTATTGCAGCACTTAAGTTAAAAAGCTGCCCCTCTGAATTTTGACACTTATTAAAATTTGCTGTGCTACGTTCGCGAAACCGAAACCGAATCGTGATAACGAAGAAGAATGGGAAAGACTGACAGGTTTAATTTCCGCATTCCAGGGGTCTGCCCCAGTACTCCTCTCAGAGACCGCGATCCTTTCGATCAGCACCAAGATTTGCGACCAGTCTGAACTGTTCCAGTAGCGGAAGTACTGCGCGTCAAATCTGATGAATCTGATATGCTGAGAATACAGCATGAAATATTCTGAGCATTCAAGGAGGCACATTCTTGAAAGATGAGGTAAAGTTGTGACAGAGTACACGATTTTTGGTGCTGACCAAAGGGATCGCGGCCACTCGTCCTTCCTGGAGTACATGCTCTGCACAATTTCGTACAAATACGAAAGATTATCTCATTTATGTAATGCCCCCCGTGCTATGATCGCTTCTGTTTTTATATTGTATTTCATGAGCCGTACCCACTCTGATTGGATGATTGATAGCTTGGTCTGCGTATCACGATAAGTCGAAAGGCTTTTCACTGAGACTGGAACAGCCGGATTGACAATGCGTCTCACACTTTCGTTTTTTTCTTGGTTCTATAAATGCAAATCATACATCAAAAGCTTTTGCTTTTTCAGCAAAATGAGGAACAGTGACAGTGCAATAAATACAAAACTGAGTTAAATGGTATCAAATCAAGACAGCTCGAAAAATAGTGAATTAACAGTGTAATGTATGCATCTTGTAAAGTGCTTATATAAATCACACAACTTTGTTAACAATGAAATTCACCGTTTGTCAATATTGCAAAATAAACAAATAACAAAGAAATGTGCAAACTTCTATTAGCTCTGAAACGCAGGAATGTACTGAAAATAACAGATAAGAAAACCTTAAAACACATCCATAGTGGTTGAAAAATTTAGTTTTCCACTAGTTGAAAAATGTACACGGGCAAAATTAGCGGCTCAAAACTCAAATGGACTTTGCATCCAAATTGTAACCTTAATTAATTTTTATCGAATGATGGATTAAGTGAGAATTAAAATCTGGACTATCAGAGAATATGGACAAAAGCTTAGCTGATCCCATCAATAAGACTTTTGTTTCTAACAAATAGACAATTATTCTGTATCAGATAAGTTCATTTTCTCATCTGTTTCCCTTTCTCTGCGACTCGGAGTTCTGATGTAGCGACAGGCTTGTATGGCGCGAAATGCGTCTTCTAAATTTTGATGGAGAGCTCTTCGTCTTTGTTCTTGCAATAACAAGTAATTAAATGGGTTTGCTGAAGGGTCTGAATCGTCAATACTCGTGTTTGTGCCATTTATTACTTGTTCATGTGTTTCGTTCTCGTTTCCTAGTTCCATTTTTGTCGCTTTTGACGAGTTTTTTGCATCGACTTCCACTTCCTCTCTGGTAGGGTTAAACGCATCATGGCTGACGTTAAGAATTGTTGTTTCCTCTGTTAGGTTAAGAAATACTTGTGAGCCCCTAGCGACGTCTTTTTCCGCAAAATTACGTTCCAACGTGATGTTATTCGTCTTCTTAACTTTGTTGGTTTTCGTCTTTTTCTTCATTGGAGCAGTTTTTCTATATTTCTCACCCGAGTCATTCTCGATTGACGGCAGTATAATTTTTCGCTTCTCCTTTGCTCGATTCCCTTCGCGAGCACTGTTTAATAACCGGCTAAGTTCATCTTGAATGGGAAAGATAGCTGAGGTTGGACTGTTTGCGGAAGATTGATCAATGTCGTCCCTTTCTTCGCTGAACGAGTCATCTTTGTAATTATTTACAGACGCTGTGTTAGGATGAGAAATCATGGGAAGAAACCTCTTTCTGTCATTAGTGTCAACACTGTTCAGCTGACTGTTGTGTATCTCTTGCTTTTTATTATTCTGAATATCCTGTCTGCGTTTGTCTATGTTATGCTTCTTCCTTTTCATTCGCCTCTCCTCTTTTTTCAAGACTCTGCTTCGCTCATGTTTTTCGGTGTCAAGTCGCGATGACAGCGCTTGAAATCTAGCGTTCTCGGCCATGTTACTTGGAGCAACTTTTTTCTTGTCTCGAATTCCTGTCGCTATGCGAATTCCCAATTTTCCAATGTCCGGTAAATGAATGCCTGCCATTTTGATTTGAAGTGGAGAAAAAGAGCGTGCAATTTTACAAGAGGCAATCCATTGTTGTGTTGACTACTGATTTCGGTGGCTATGTTCAGTTGTATGTTCATGTGCTATGCCGATCTACTAGCCTTACTTGATGAATCGAACATTGATCAAATCGATCTGTCAAAAGATGTAAATGAGTGCGTTTCCACCTACGTTCTGTTTGAGCGGATGTAACTTGTGTACATAAAGAGTCTGGTAATATTTTGGATCTGGTTCAGTTGATTAGCATTTTCTGAAAGCTTCGTATTTATAATTACCTGAGATTTGTTAACGCTGATCCGCGATCATCCAAATAGTTTAAACTGTAATAAAGAAAGCCTATAGAATATATAGCTAATGACCTCTTAAAATAGACAGCCACCAGCCGTAGCAACGAAATTTGCTTACAATAATTTTGTAAGGTAGAAGTTTAATAAACAAAAAACTCGAAAGGTAAAAATGTCTCCAAATGGGCAACTCTGCGCAAAGGTACTTCACAAATTAATCGCACCCTCAAGTGGATTTCATAACTATAACACTAGATTCGTATGCCTCAAAAGAGAACTTATACAGACCAGTGTCCAGTGTCCAGAACTAACTATGGCCTTTCAAGATTTACATCTATGGCCTCCAGAGTTTGGGGAAGCGCTACCTTCTTGTCAACCAAATGTAATTTTTTAGTCTTCTTCCACTATTATTTTCACTTTGATAATTTATATTACTGTATTTTTATTTATAACATAGATTGGACCCTGCGCGCGCTCTGATTGCTCAAAAACCTATGTTTTATCAGAGTATAAAACATAAAAAAAACGTGTTTTATTGTTTTGCGCGGGTAAAATCTATATCATAAAGCAAATGAAGAAGCCTAAGAAGCCTAAGCCGTGTATTACACTGTGATAAAACACTCCAGTCATTTGAGAACACTCGAGAAATGTAGAAAACACTCGCCTGCGGCTCGTGCTTTCTTCATTTCCCTCGTGTTCTCAAATGCCTGTCGTGTTTTATTTCAGTGTAATACACGGCTCAGGCTTCTTTATTTGTTAAATAGATGATGTAATTAGGTATATAATTGTATAATTTATTGTGTCAATATAGCTTAACTCAAAATGTAGTAAGAAAAACTCCAATAGCTAGAAATGTCGATTTGTAATGTCTCATCATTTAGATGTATTAATAATTTACTACTTAATTAATGTATCATTATTTATCTTTTTCTCTTTGTAAATCTTAAATCTAGTATGCCAGCTGATTACAAATATTCTCCTTTCTCGTGATATCATGTGGTAGTGACCATCTCGAAAGCATTTGCTACTATGGTCACCACGCTCCTCTCCTTTTTTTTCCTACAATATGTAAATCTCTGTTCTCTTTATTTTCTCCTTTTTATTTCTAAGTTAGCTGTGAAGCTAATTCTCAGATCAGAAATAATTGAAATCGTTTTTTGAAGGAAATTTCAGTAGGAATTCTACTAAAACAATTAGATTATACGCTCCGCTCGATTTCTATGAGGCGATAGTTGATTCGGCCTTCGGCCTCATCAACTATCACCTCATAGAAATCTCGAGCTCATAAGCTAATTAATTTTAGTATAAATCTACTATCGTTCCATCACGAATGACGTTCTCTGATTGGCTACGCTACTCACGTTCTATTAAACAATTAGATTATGAGCTCGAGATTTCTATCGCGTAATAGTTGACGAGGGCGCAGCCCGAGTCAACTATCACGCATAGAAATCGAGAGCGAATAATCTAATTATAATTGTTTAGTATAATTCTACTAGTCGTTCAAAACTTAATCTAAATTCTTTTTCAAAGATACCTTGAAAACGTTAAGAAGTGCCCTTATTTTATTAACAAGGGCACACTGCTATATACGCTACTCACTCTCTATCACAGATTAGTATAAATCTACTAGCATTCTATCACGAATGACGTCCTCTGATTGGCTACGCTACTCACGTTCTATTTAACAATTAGACTACGAGCCCGAGTTTTTTACGAGCAGATAGTCGACGAGGCGCAGCCGAGTGGACTATCGCTCGTAGAAACGAGGCGAGTAGTTCTAATTGTTTTAGTATAATTTACCGTAGTCTCATTGCATAAAAAGAAAAAAAGTCAAGTAACGCAAAGAACTGTTTTATTATGTTACATCGGTTCAAACGTGATGCGCGATGTGCACTGAGCGTAACTGTTGACTATCAGCGGATAGTCGACGGTAATATAGCCAATCAAATTCACGGATTCACAATAGACTACGGTAAATTTATACTAAATAACAATTATTCCACGAGCCCGCGTTGGATATGAAGTGATAAAATGACCAACGAGCGCGTAGCGCGAGTTGGTTATAATCACTTCATATCCAACAAGGGCGAATGGAATAATTGTTTTAGTAAATTCTCAAACCGGGTTTTGCCGCCGATTTTTATTTCCACAATTTACAAAGCGAAAAATTTTAAACTTGGCGCACTATTTTCCATATGAACCTAAACCTCCGACTATTGGCTCATAGTCGGAGTTTTTTAGCCAATCAAAAAGCTAGAAATGCAATAGTCGGAGCTGAGAATTTACTAATCTGTGATAGATAGTGAGAAGCGTAGCAGCGTGCCCTTGTTAACAAAATAACGGCACTTCTTGGCGTTTTCAAGGTGTCTCTAAAGAGGATTTAGATATATTTTGAACGACTATTAGATTTATACTAAATCAATTAGATTACTCGCTCTCGATTTCTATGCGTCATAGTTGACGTCGCCCCGGGTGCTCGCCCTCAGATTCGCAACCTGGGAACGACGTTGGAGCCGGATGAGAACGCCTGGTACATTGGTATGTTTCATTCCATGATGGCGGCTCTTAGAAGGAGAGTGCAGGGCATTCTTTTTGACTTTGATAACACGCTTGTCCCAACACTGAAGGCTAATCTGTATGCGTTTCATAAAGTGAAGGATAAACTGCTTGAATTCTTCGCTGAAAAAGATGCTGAGAACATTGCTTCAAAATACCAGACGCTTGTGACCGAGACCCATCCGTGGCCGCCCGATTCTTTCAAACATGGTCACCATGAATGGCGCGTAAAATTATGGGAAAGTGCGCTTTCTAGTGAAGGAAACACTTCCTTTTACGACAAAACGAAACCTTCAGCAGCTGAAATGTATGAGTTGTGGAGATCAGCTCGTCTAGAGAAAATGGAGTTTACTGACGAAATTACATCGCTTTTACAAGAGCTCGCAAGAGACTACAAAATCGCAGTTGTTACAAATAGCGACTCGGTTATCCAGCGAGAAAAGCTAGCTGCGTGTGGAGCAGAGAAATTCTTCAAAACTATCGTGATAAGTAGCGATCAAGCTCATCCCAAACCACATGCTTCTATCTTCCATACTGCCTGCTCACTTATCTCTGTTCAACCTGAGAACTGTATAATGGTAGGAGATAACTTGGCTCATGACGTACAGGGTGGCCAGAATGCAGGTTTAATGGCCACTGTTTGGATCAAACTTGAAGGAAGCAGCTGCAATGAATGGGACCCACAACCTGATTTTGTTGTAGCTACTGTTTTGAATTTGCCTGAGATATTGAATGAATTAAATTCCGTGTCCTTAGCCAGTGGGCGGAGATAAATAGATTAAAATGGATTTTTTTTTTGATTATCAGAGTGCTAGTGTGTATTATACTCTGATTCTTCTAACAGTAAGTCAAATCAGTTTCAGGGCTCTTGTCATCTCATATGTCCTGTGTGCCATGTTTGTCTGATCTGTTGATGACATTCTTCAGCATGTGAAAATCCTTCCCTTTTATATGCCTGACCTGAAAAAGGCTAGAGCTTTCCTCCATAGTTCTCTGCAGATAGTACTGACCCACCTCTCCCCTTTAAACCAACCTCGTTCCCAGGGCATTTACCTTTTGAAAAGTACTGAGGTGAGATAATAGGAAAAGACAAAGACAGAGGAGGGTGTTGTGTCATGAACTAGTCGGTTATAGGACAGATTAAACCAGATTATACTAAACGACAACAATAACTTTATTCCGCCATGATAGCTCATGCTTGACTACAATGAAGAGGATCTGGTTCAGATAGAATATTCATGTTTCTAATAAATCCCTCTAGCGGAAATGTTAAAATACAAAAACTAATAGCAAAACATATATTTGAATGCTTTGAAAAAAGGAAAGGGGAAGACGGCAAAAAGTAAATACGCTAAGGCGTAGTAATAACTTTTCAGCCATTGATATTTTGGATCATGTGTATTTTGTGCACCCCTCGACCGATATATCGGTCGACATAGCGGGCCGAGTGTCGACCGATGTATCGGTCGACATATCGGCCGAGTGTCGACCGATACGTCGGTCGACATATCGGTCGAGTGTCGGTCGATATGTCGACCGAGATATGTCGGTCGACATATCGACCGATGTATCGGTCGATATGTCTACCGACACTCGACCGATATGTTGGTCGATATGTCGACCGAGAGTGGTTGTCCGATTGTCGGCCGACATGTCGATCGATAGGCTACCGACATTCCGCCGATACTTCACTGCTACTTGCCCTGGTTGCGTGACTTGGAACAAAGTGATACATATAGCTTCATGTCATTATCTTAGAACGTTTTGGGAGCGATGCCTGCTTCAAAACGATATTTTAAAAGTTTTTTTTTTATTTATATATTTCCTTCAAAATAGTATTAGAATATGGATAGGATGCTGAAGACAGTCGACTGATATACCACCGACAGTCGACCGATACTCCGCCGACAGTCAATGGTTGACGTATCGGCCGAGTGTCGGCCGCTATATCGACCGAGATATCTGCCGATAGTCGGTCGATATGTCGGCCGATAGCTCGGTTGATACATCGGTCGATATGTCGACCGACATATCTCGGTCGACATCTCGACCGACACTCGACCGATATGTCGACCGACATATCGGTCGACACTCGACCGATATGTCGACCGATACATCGGTCGAGAGTCGGTCGATATGTCGATCCGATATATCGGTCGAGGGGTGCACAAAATACACATGATCCGATAATTTTTGTTGTTTGTCAATTTTTAGTTATTTGGAAATTGTTGTCGATATACTACTTATTGTACAAGACTCCAAATAAACATGTCTGTCTGTCATAAACTACACTATATTGGGAGGGGAACTGGGTCCAAGTACATTGCTAAGTTTGAGACTATTGGGATTCCAAATTTCCATTTGTAACATGTAGTATCGAGTTATACAAACACGAGTGGAAGTTTGGGAGAACGAGAAATGTTGTGGGAACACGAGCCACAGGCGAGTGTTTCCACAGCTTTTTCGAGTTCTCCCAAACTTTCACGAGTGTTTGTATAACTCGATAGAAACACGACGTACATGTTTTCTATTTCTTTTAGAAAACACCACGACGAGAAAAAGGAAAACAACTTGATTGCTTTGCATATTAAAATTTAAATTCTCTTTGCTCGCGCCATCACTACGTCAACAGCACGCGCTAGTTCTGTGTCTCCATCGAGTCATACAAACATGATTTTTAACCAATCAGCGCACATGCTTTCTTTGGACTGTTTTCTAATTCACTACTTGCACAATACCATAATGCACCTCTTTAACCCCCCCCCCCCCCCACAAATTTTGCATACTCATTGTTTGCAATTTCTCCTGGGACATGAACATGTCCCAAGAGTAATCTAAAACAATGCCTATGTAAATTTTTTGGGGGTAAAAGAGGTGTATTATGGGATTTGTGCAAGTAGAGAATTAAGGTTATTGAACTTCTTTTTCAAGTTAAAGCCTTTGCTTCAATAACAGAACAAATGTGGTTGTAATCAGGTGTCGCCTTAAACACAAATTAGGACAGTTTAAACTGTGCTATCCTTGCACATGGCTCCCACAGTACGAACGGCAGTCAAAACTTAGCTATCCTACTGAAACGGAAGCTCTGCTGACCTCAATAAACTTTGACCGAGTGGAGACTGATACAGAGTAATAGTCAGTATTCTCTACGCATGGCGCCAAGCTGTTGGCCGTTGGCGCCATCTTGGAATTTGCACCACGTTTTTATCGATATCGCTGATCTTTTTATTTTTTGCGTTCGCAAAGCGTTGGGAATACTTTATGTGCGCACAGAATGCCTCTTCAATGAATCTTGCTGGTTTCTTAAGCCTTTAAAATGTCCAGGTAAGATGTCAGTTGTGGTTTTGATCATCCATTAAACCGGCTTGCTGTTGTCTGTTGATAAAAGAAATCGTTTTGTTTTCGCGCCGTACGTTACTCATCACGGTGTTATTTTTCTCTAGCACTGCCGGGACCTCTGGTGGACAGACACAGAAATGCTACGGAATCACATCGCCGATATCTTTGGCAGGTCCCAAGCCCGGGGTAGGTGAAGGTTTTGCTCACACTTCTATAGAATACGAATAGTACCGATCGATCGTGCAAAATTTAAAACTGTAAAATTATTTCAATTTACTGAGTAATGGCAATCAATTAATTAATTTAGTGATGGACATAACAATGATAAAAAAGGCCATAAGGACGATTTGCAAGCGTGAGACTTGAACAATATACATTGAAAAGTTCACGCAAATCATGTGCACTGTATATAACCTGGATGCAGCTGTGGAAATCTTAAAGATTTGTTTGAAGTGCTGTCCAGACTTAATTTAAACTTTACATGTAACTTTAATTAACATAACTGACATAGAAACTAACCAGAATACTGTGTTTAATAGGGTAAATTTTAAATAAACATGTAAACACTGTGTTTTGAAGTTGCCAAAGTTAGTGTGTTGTATGTCTATTACACCAGCAGTACAATAAATCTTTATTTAAAGTGCACCTAACCCCAAATTTTTTTTCTCACTAAAACGAATCTACTTGTTATTTGAAATACTTCTGTGAAAAAATTTTTTGATTCGGATAAATCCTTGATTTTCTGTGCCCCGACGAAATCTCGAAAAATAGCTCCAAAACACAGCCATGTTGTTGCACGACCGAGTCTGAGGAGAATGGGTCCAGCAGCTGGTGTGACGTCTACCCAGGAAGATCGAATATCTCCCGTCCTCTCATTTCCTTGAGGATGATGCAAAACATATTCGAAAAGTGCGCAGAAACGCCTTCTAGAGGTGCTATCGGCTGTAGCAGCAATATCCCAGATTTAAAGAAAGATATACTATACAATTTAAAAGCGATGATCGGACAATAGTACAATAAAAACGTACACGATGGTTGATTTTGTCGAATTATCGAACAAGCGAACTATCTCTGCAAGAACCATTGAAGAACTCTTAGTGGAATTTGTTCCGCAGACATTCAAACGCTATTTTCAAAATTTTCTGTTGAAAGCCAACCAGCAATTTGTAGAGATACTAATAACGACAACCTATATACATACATACATATATCTTCCAATCCCACAGTATTTATAACAAATCCGGCAAAGTTGTGCGATAGATTACGAAGCATTACAACCGATATATAAGCTGATATGTGAACAAGTCGCAACTACAGTATACGCCGCCAACCAACACTTGTTTCTCTTTTGATTCAGATAAAAGTTGAAGACTAATCCTTTAACATTACATGATATCTGAACAAAATTGTTAGACTCACAGAGTTTTTCAAAGGTTTTGGAAGACAGCAGTTCGACAAAAATTCTGTGTAATAGTGTCGGAAATATGGCCGCGTAATATTATCTACAGACCACTTAGGGAGCACATCCTGCCCGCTTATCCAACGAATTTTACTGCCAGCATTGAGAAAAAATTACATCGCTTATTTGTAGTTAAGACTTAAAACGTGTAGCAATGTGAAATCGGTAATTATATGAATTGCTACCTTCCGCTTTCCTCCCCACAGCTTCTAAAATAAAGGTCCAAACAATTCTACGATTTTCAATTGCCGGATCGGATTGATGCCAGTGTTTTGGAGGTCATCACGTCTCGAAAACTGCAACACGATAAACATGAAGCATTCCAGAAAGTAAATTACAAACTGATTTAAAGAGCAGCCATACCTTGACAAAATACATTCTTGCTAATGACAACTGTAGACGGGCTTTAAACATTCGTTGATCGTGGAACCTTGTGCTTAGGTAATGAATTTACCATCCAAAGCAGTCCTCGAGTTTTCTTTCCTGCTTTTCGTTTTCCTCCTCCTGCACTTCGTATCTAGCTTTCCATTCCTAATTTACAAGCAACTCGTCCGCAAAGAGGTCTTCCCCGTCGTCGCTTGAAATATTGTAAAGTGCTCTCAAAGCTCCAAGCAGTGATTTCACACGGTTGTCGAACGTGCTCGATCGAAGTTTATTTCGAAGTCTTTCGAATCGAAACTTAACTCTGATTGCAGTGATGAAAAAGAAATGATCCTTAAACAAAATTTGGACGTTTTAGTCCCAAGATATATTGGAAAGATTAATTTTGCTTTCCATATTCTCGAGCAAAAACAGAGAGCTGGACTGAGGCGCCATTGCGTTTGGTTCCTGTGTAGACGTCATCAGCAACCGCCACCCAGACTCCCTAAAACTCGGTCGTGCAACACTTCAGCGCGACTTTGAGAGGGCATAGAAAATCAAGGATTCAAGCAAATTCAAAAATTTTTTTTTGTGCCCAAATGCTTCGAATAACAAGTAGATTTGATTTAGCAAAAAAAATTTTGGGGTTAGGTGCACTTTAAGCAATAGAGTACTTTTTCCCATGTTTACATAGCCTCATCTAAACACGAGGAAGATTGGGAGAATTCGAGACAGTCATTCAAACCCGAGACGTATTGCATAACTTTCAAGAATTTTCCTAACCCTCTGAGTGTTAAGATGAGGCTCTGTAAACACGGAAAAAGTGCTCTATTGCTTTTATAAAATAATTCTTAAAAATATGCGCAAATATGAAATGTCACAACCCTGTTTACATACTCATCTACACACACCTATCAACCATGAGAGCGTGGGTAGATGCTCAGTCATTTTATAAACCTGTATGGTTAGTTTCAGAAGTGCAAGAGATACCTGTAAACCAATTCCTGCTCAGTGATTGGTTAGCTACCTAAGCAATCTAGATGATGCTATTTAACCTGCGCATTATTCCCTATGTAAATAATTTATTCATTATACAGTTTAATCAGTCTTCTTTTGACCAAGTTTGTTCAGTGATCGATGGCTAGAAATATCACCATTCTGTGCATGTTCACAGCATTCCACTGGATCTTGTTATATGAAACATGTATGTAACAAAACAGCCAGTATGCAGTCATATTTACCTCGTCTTAGGTTATTGAACCTTATTTGTATTGATTAATAAATTGTAAACAACATATTTTTCTTTCAAACTTATATCTTAGGACATAGCATCTACAAAGGCTCTTGAGGAGTCTCTCAAAACCTTATGGAGTATTTGAAACAGAAGAAGAGCTTCAGCACAGGTTTGTAGCAAATTTTCCAGTAATAACCATACTTGTTTACATGTACATGTGTTACAGTTTTGTTGTTAATTAACTGAAGATTTCTTTATCATACACTTCAGTTTCTTCTTGTATTTACAAACATCTAAACTATTACACAATTTTTTTTATCAGTTATTTATTTTATGATGATCTCCTGGAATATTTGGTACTTGTTTACCCTGTGAATACAGACATATTTCTGGCTATATCTCTTGTCTCTGCAGAAAATAACATCTGTGTCTATGAGTGAGAAATCAATTTCAGTGATGTCACCTCTTATTAACCAATCACATTTCATGCCAATGTGAGGAAAAATGATGAGTCAGTTAGGTTCCTGTATGCAAAATTCTAAACCAGACAAAACCTATTTGAGAGACGCACATGTGTGTTTATATAGTAATTTCTTGTTTGTTGTGATCAGAATAAAATTATAGAACTTTTTTTATGTATAGGATGGTTGTCCTTGCAAAGCTTAATACCTTGGTCAACAGTGGATCATTGATACCAGTTTATCAAAGGTTGGTTAAAATAAATGTAATCTCTTGTTTTACTTGTAAGGTTTTTAATAATATCAAGCTTTATCTGTTTGAAGCCATGTGTTGTAAGTGCAATGGTGAAAGCTTCTACTGTTTACTTAGTTTGAAATGTGTGCACAAAATTAATAAGATTTCAGGTTAACCCACTTGACATTGAAAAACCAAAATATTTCACACAATCTGTTCGCACATTGCTGTTTTGTGCCCTGTACAAGGTGCATGCATACTAAACTTTGCTCATCCTCGACATGTAAAATGGACAGCAAAAGGTCTAGTGAGTGTAATAGGACAGTCTGAAACTGTTGTTATGGTCTGTGTTTTGATCTGGTGAGTAGAAGACACATTCAGATTAAGCATTACCGGTAATCAGATGAATTTACACAGAAGTGTCTTAATGGCTGTCAGCTATAGATAATGTCTTTGGCTTCACTTGTACATGTTACTTTATTTGAAGCAATCCAGAAAACTGTTCAGCATTTGTATTACTATTATTACATGTACCTTACTTCTCTTACAAGTGACAAACTAAAGGAGACTTTTTATGCAGACATGCCAGAGTCTGTGGCCAACTCAGTGGAGGAAAGATCTTCACTTTTGGTTCATACAGGCTGGGTGTACATTACTAAAGGTTAGTTATACAAAAGATAAACACCTATATATAGAGCAAAAATGGCCTGCATTCTTATTAAGGGGCTCAGTCATGTTTGAAAAGCTTAGCACAACTTTCAAATTTGTTGTTTGCAATCCACGGTCAAATCTTCTCCATCCTTAACCATCCTTGTTCCTTTATGGTTTATTATCGTCTCTTTGATGTTGTTCTATCTTTACAAAGTGTTATTTTTAGGTTTCCTTCAATTTAACGGTTATTTTTTTCGATGTTCAAAATCACTCAAGATGCCGTGACTGAGCCCCTTTAAGATTCTGACAGGCCTAATCCTAGGCTTCTATGTACAGTACACTGTACTTTCAGGCCACAAATTTTTGAGAAAACATGCTAGTGAAAAAATGCATGCATTTGGTGTGTGTGCATAGTATTCATGTAAGTCAAAATGTAAAACAAGCTGTTGGCATCTTTATTGTTTACATTTTTGACTTACATGAATACTATGCACACACACTCAAATGCATGCATTTTTTTACTAGGCATGTTTTTCTCAAAAAAAATTTGTGGCCTGCAAGTACAGTGTACTGTACATAGAAGCCTAGGATTAGGCCTGTCAGAATCTTAAAGGGGCTCAGTCACGGCATCTTGAGTTATTTTGAACATCGAAAAAATAACCGTTAAATTGAAGGAAACCTAAAAATAACACTTTGTAAGATAGAAAAACATCAAAGAGACGATAATAAACCATAAAGGAACAAGGTGGTTAAGGATGGAGAAGATTGACGCGGATTGCAAACAACGAATTTGAAAAGTTGTGCTAAGCTTTTCAAACGTGACTGAGCCTCCTTTAATAAGAATTGCCAGGTCCATTTGTTGCTCTGTATATATTAGGTGTTTATCTTTTGTATACTAACCTTTAGTAATGTACACCCAGCCTGTAGGACACCAAACGTGAGGATCTTTCCTCCCACTGAGTTGGCCCACAGGACTCTGGCATGTGCTGCCTAAAAAGGCTCCTTTAGTTTCTGCACTTGTAAGAGAAGGTAAAGGTACATGTAATAATAGTAATACAAATGCTGAAACCATTGTTTTCTGGATATGCTTCAAATAAAGTAACTATGTACCACGTGAAGCCACAAGACATTATCCTATAGCTGACCAGCCACATTAAGGGACACTTCTGTGTAAATTCATCTTGATTCCCGGTAATGCTTAATCTGAATGTGGTCCTTCTATCTCACCAGATTCAAAACACAGACCATACACAACAGTATCAGACTGTCCCTATTACACTCCACTAGACCCTTTTGCTGCTCCATTTTACATGTCCGAGGATGAGGCTAACATGCGGTTTAGTCATGCTTTCATGCCACCTTGTTAACAGGGCTCACAAAACAGGACACTTGTGCCGAACGACGGATCTGTCGTGAAATATTTTGGTTCTTTCCAATGTCAAGTGGTTAAACCTGAAATCTTAGTTAATTTTGTGCACACTTCTACAAACTAAGTAAACAGTAGAAGCTTTCACCATTGACAACTTTACAACCACCGTGGCTTCAAACGGTAAAGCTTTGATATTAGTTAAAAACCTTACAAGTAAAAACAAGAGGACAGTCCGGACAATGCATTTTAACACAACCTTTGATAAACTGGTATCAATGATTCCACTGCTTGACCAAGGTAATGAAAGCTTTGCTAAGGAACAACCATTCCTATACATAAAAAAAGTTCTCATAATTTATTCTGATCACAAACAAACAAGATAATTTACTATAATAAACACACATGTGCAGTCTCTCAAATAGGTTTTTGTCTGGTCTTAGAATTTTTGCATACAGGAACCTAACTGGGAACTCCTCAATTTTTTCCTCACATTGGCCATGAAATGTGATGTGTGGTTAATGAAGACGAGCGGCTAGGTGACATCACTGAAATTGAGATCTTCTCACTCATAGACACAGATGTTTATTTTTCTGCCAGAAAGACAAGAGATATAGCCTAGAAATATGTCTGTGAATTCACAGTGGGTAACAAAGCGACCACATATTCCAGGCTGATCATCATCAAAATAAACTAACCGATAAAACAATAAAATTGTGCTACTAGTTTACGATGGTTTGTAAATACCAAGAAGAACTGAGTGTGTATGGGTTAAAGAGCATCTTTCAGTTTAATTAATCAGACAAAAAACTGCACACACATGATACATCGTACAACCAAGTATGTGTGTATTACTGCGCAATTTGCTGCACAACCTGTGCTGAAGCTCTTCTTCTTCTGACTGTTCACATACCTCCATAAGGTTGAGAGACTCCTCAAGAGCCACTTTGTTGTAGCATGCTATGTCCTAAGGATATAAGATTTGAAAGAGAAATATGTCTGTTTACCAATTTATTAATCAATACCAAATATAGGTTCAATAACCTAAGACTAGGTAATAATGACGCAATACTGGTTGTTTTGTTACATACATGTTTCATATAAACAAGAGCCAGTGGAATGCTGTTGAACATGCACAGAATGATGGTGATATTTCTAGCATCGATCACTGAAAAAACTTGGTCAAAAGAAGACTGATTAAACTGTATAATGAAGCAAATTGACGTCAGTTTTTTATGCGTCGGGTCCCGTTATTGAGTCATGAATTTTCGTCCATCACATTTGTCATCAAAATGAAGCTGTGGGATCCACGAGGCGATAGCCGAGTGGATCCGCAGACTACTTTGACAATGTGATGGATGAAATTCCATTGTCAATAACAGGACAGACGCCTTAAAAACTTACATCAATTGCGTTTGTTTACGCTAACAAATTGTCGCATTGCCGGCTCTCGCTCGCTACGACGTCACATGAATTTTAAATTTTATGTGTATGTCCACATTGGACAAGTAAAAATTAGCCACTGAGCGCGCGTGAATTTCTGAGTTTATCGTAAATGAACCAATTATTTACATAGGGTGAATAATGTGCAGGTTAAATAGCCGTCATCTAGATTGCTTAGGTAGCTAACCAATCACTGAGCAGGAATTGGTTTACAGGTATCTCTTGCACTTCTGAAACTAACCATACAGGTTTATAAAATGACTGAGCATCTACCCACGCTCTCATGGTTGATAGGTGTGTGTAGATGAGTATGTAAACAGGGTTGTGACATTTCATATTTGCGCCTATTTTTAAGAATTATTTTATAAAAGCAAATAGAGCACTTTTTCCGTGTTTACAGAAGCCTCATCTTAACACTCAGAGGGTTAGGAAAATTCTTGAAAGTTATGCAATACGTTCCTCGGGTTTTGAATGACTGTCTCGAATTCTCCCAATCTTCCTCGTGTTTAGATGAGGCTATGTAAACATGGACAAAAGTACTCTATTGCTTAAAGTGCACCTAACCCCCCAAAATTCTTTTTGTTCGCTAAATCAAAGCTACTTGATGATTCGAAGCATTTGGCGTGCACAAAATAAATTGTTTGAATTTGCTTTGAATCCTCGATTTCTATGCCCTCTAAGGGCTCGACCTATACACTGACCCGTTCACCGCTGGAGAGTAGAGTAGATTCAGTGCTACTGTAAACAATGTCAATTGACGAAAAATACTTGCCCGATCAGTACAACGTTGTTTTCTAGCAGTCTGGAAGTAGTTTTTGGTGTTCAAAGAGGCTGGTAGACACAAAATAATGCAGTGGTATAAATACGTAAATAATACAAATAGAGCCTGTATTATTAAAAGAAGAAACTCCTTTTCACGGTGTGCGCTGCAGCCAAGAATGTATCCACAAAATCCGTATCCGTCATGCCTGGCGTAGGAAGACTGGGCACAACATGTGGATTATCCAATCTCCTACTTGGCACAATCCCATAATACCTCTTTACCCCCCAAAATTTGCATAGGCATTGTTTTTAGATTACTCTTGGGCATGTTCATGTCCCAGTATAGAAATTGCAACAATTGAGTATGCAAAATTTTGGGGGGTTAAAAGAGGTGCATTATGTACTTTGCGCGCAAGTAGTGAATAGGGTAGTTATTGAGTTTATGCAGTACTGTGGACAAATGAAAATTGTATTCGCCATTTTGATGCGTTCTTTTCATGTTCATTGCCGAGAGGTGCTTCGATTGCCTTCGATCAACACATAAGCTCTTTTCCGTTGTGTTTTATTGGCGCACTACGATGAAGGCACGACAAGGAGTCAAGAACGAACAAGACCAAAGACAGCCATGTTAAGTCTCCCATCTTGATTATCTCATCGTTTCAACTAGATGCCAGTCCCTTACTGAATAATTATAACTCGTGTCCAGTTCTCTACACCAACGAGCATGAGAAAAAATGTGGAACTGATAATCCAGAGAAGGATGACTGGAACGTGGATTTCGAAGAGAGTGGGCTAATCCAGAGTTTTGGTTTAGTGCTTATTATGGCACGTACAAAAATATGCTTTCCAAAAAAAAAAAAAAAAAAAATTCAATTCCGGCAAATATACTTTTTGCTGTGGGACGAAGGTACATTGTTGTAAGCATACTTTCCATAGTGAGAAAAGTTTACGTCCAAAAGTAAGTGTCGAGCCCTGTCTCAATAGCCGCGCTTGATAGTGTTTGCACGACCGCAGTTTTAGGGGAGTCCTGGGTGGCGGCGCCGTTGCTGGTGACGTCTACCTCAGCCCAGCGAACCATAACGCCAATTGGACGGCTCAGTCAGCTCTCTGTTTTTGCCAACTCGAGAATATGGTGTAAAGCTAAAATTAACTCACTTTCCCAACTTATATCTTGGGAGAACTAAAACGTATCCGAATTTTGTTTAAGAGATCATTTCTATTTAGCATCACTGCAGTCAGAGTTAAGTTTCGATTCGAAAGAAGCTGTCGCAAATAAACTTCGATCGAGCACGTTCGACCACCGTGTGAAATCACCTTGCCCTTGGAGCTTGCCTTGAGAGCCCTTTACAATATTTTCAAGCGAACGACGGGGAAGACCTCTTTGCCAGACGACGTTGCTTGTAATATTAGGGCATGGGCAAGCTAGATACGAGTGCTAGGAGCGAGGAAATCGCCAAAAGCAGGAAGCGAGAAAATCAGCTCGAGGATACTGCTTTGGATGGTAAATTCATTACCTAAGCACAAGGTTCCACGATCAACGATGTTTAAAGCCCGTCTACAGTTGTCGTTAGCGAGAATGTATTTTGTCAAGGTATGGTGCTCTATTAAATCCAGTTTGTAATTTACTTTCTGGAATGCTTCATGTTTATAGAGCGAAGTACGTGTTGCAGTTTTCGAGACGTGATGACCTCCAAAACACTGCCGGCATCAATCCGATCCGGCGATTGAAAATCGTAGAATTGTTTGGACCTTTATTTTTGAAGCTGCGGGAAGGAAAGCGGAAGGTAGCCATTTCATACAATTACCGATTTCACATTGCTACACGTTTTAAGTCTTAACTACAAATAAGCGATGTAATTTTTTCTCAATGCTGGCAGCTGAAATTCGTCGGATAAGCGAGCAGGATGTGCTCCCTAAGCGGTCTGCAGATAATATTACGCGGTCCATATTTTCGACACTATTACACAGAATTTTTGTCGAACTGCTGTCTTCCAAACCTTCGAAAAACTCTGTGAGTCTAACAATTTTGTTCAGATATCATGTAATGTTAAAGGATTAGTCTTCGACTTTTATCTGAATCGAAAGAGAAATAAGTGTTGGTTGGCGGCGTATAGTTTGCGACTTGTTTACATATCAGTAAGCTTATATATCGGTCGTAATGCTTCGTAATTTATCGACGCACGACTTTGCCGGATATGTTATAAATACTGTGGGATTGGGAAGATATAGGTTGTCGTTTAGTATCTCTACAAATTGCTGGTTGGCTTTCAGACAGAAAATTTTGAAAATAGCGTTTGAAAGTCTGCGGAACAAATTCCACTAAGAGTTCTTCAATGGTTCTCGCAGAGATAGTTCGCTTGTTCGATAATTCGACAAAATCAACCATCGTTTACGTTTTTATTGTACTATTGACCGATCATCGCTATTAAATTGTATAGTATATCTTTCTTTAAATCTGGGATATTGCTGCAACAGCCGATAGCACCTCTGGAAGGCGTTTCTGCGCACTTTTCGAATATGTTTTGCATCATCCTCAAGGAAATGATGAGCACGGGAGATATTCGATCTTCCTGGGTAGACGTCACACCAGCCTGCTGGACCATTCTCCTCAGACTCGGTCGTGCAACAACATGGCTGTGTTTTGAGACTATGTTTCGAGATTTCGTCGGGGCACAGAAAATCAAGGATTTATCCGAATCAAAAAATTTCTTCAGCAGAAGTATTCAAATAACAAGTATGATTCGTTTTAGTGAGAAAAAAAATTTGGGTTAGGTGCACTTTAAATAAAGATTATTGTACTGCTGGTGTAATAGACATACAACACACTAACTTTGGCAACTTCAAAACACAGTGTTTACATGTTTATTAAAAATTTACCCTATTAAACACAGTATTCTGGTTAGTTTCTATGTCAGTTATGTTAATTAAGTTACATGTAAAGTTTAAATTAAGTCTGGACAGCACTTCAAACAAATCTTTAAGATTTCCACAGCTGCATCCAGGTTATATACAGCTGCCACATGATTTGCGTGAACTTTTTCAATGTATATTGGTTCAAGTCTCACGCTTGCAAATCGTCCTTATGGCCTTTTTTATCATTGTATGCCATCACTAAATTAATTAATTGATTGCCATTACTCAGTAAATGAAATTTTACAGTTTTAAATTTGCACGATGATCGGGTACTATGTCGTATTCTATAGAAGTGTGAGCAAAACCTTCACCTACCCCTGGGCTTGGGACCTGCCAAAGATATCGGCGATGTGATTCCGTAGCATTCTTGTGTCTGTCCACCAGAGGGTCCCGGCAGTGCTAGAGAAAAATAACACCGTGATGAGTAACGTACGGCGCTGAAAACAAAACGATTTCTTTTATCAACAGACAACAGCAAGCCGGTTTAATGGATGATCAAAACCACAACTGACATCTACCTGGACATTTTAAAGGCTTAAGAAACCTACAAGATTCATTGAAGAGGCATTCTGTGCGCACATAAAGTATTCCCCAACGCTTGCGAACGCAAAAAATAAAAAGATCAGCGATATCGATAAAAACGTGGTGCAATTCCAAGCATGGCGCCAACGGCCAACAGCTTGGCGCCAATGCGTAGAGAATACTGACTATTACTCTGTATCAGTCTCCACTCGGTCAAAGTTTATTGAGGCTCAGCAGAGCTTCCGTTCAGTAGGATAGCTAATTTTTGACTGCCGTTCGTACTGTGGGAGCCATGTGCAAGGACAGCACAGTTTAAACTGTCCCTAATTTGTTGTTTAAGGTGACCTGACCTTTACCCATCACATTTTGTTCTGTTA
>JAHPZR010036514.1:0-21418 GCA_019787425.1 Platygyra sinensis
GTTTTGTCCCCCCTCTCTCCGGCAAGCGACAAAGAGACTATTCCACTGAAAGGTGGTCACATCAAAAATAGAATAAAACAGCACTGAACCTGTTTATTTTCTCTCCTGGATTTATCTTTCTTAATATTACGACGTCTTTTTCAATGCTCTGATAACTACAACGGAAAGGAAAGCAGGAAAGTAAGAATTACACACAAGTATTGGACATAGCTGGCTAGAAAAAAAAAGAGAGATAAACACAAAATACATAACTATATAAATAAATAAACAAACAAACACAAATAAATAAATAAATAAATAAAACCTCAACTGAAGAATCATGGTAAAAGAAATTATGCACTTCACGGAAATAAATTCAGCACAGATATGTTCCAAGATACATTTTAACTGTAATCGATTAAAACGTTAGAAATTGTGTATTCATCAGTTTTCAGACAGTTACTGACATGAAACCCCTAGGTAGTTTTCGTAGCATATTCGTTACGTCATCATTTTTTCCTACGATTTTGTATCCCCATGAGTAATCAAACACCCCGGTTGTCCATCTTTTCCGATATTGGTAGGAGGAAAGCGTCAAACTTGATTGAAAGTTAGGATATAGGAGGAGAATTAGTTGCACGGGCTTGAGGAAAAAAAACACAAAACAAAACAGTACTAAGCACTTTTTTCGATGTCTGGGTATATTACGAACTCGCAAAATAACCAGCCCCCAGTTGGCTTGATAGCTCAGTTGGTAGAGTACAGCACCGGTATCACAGAGGTCATGGGTTTGAATTCCATTCACACCTGAATTTTTTTCAGGCATCCATTGCACAACTGCTTAACTTGAGTGCGAAACTGCGATGATCAATCATATCTTCATATCATCCTCCGCAGTTCAAATATATGAACTTTCATACATTCACTTTTATAATGTAAACAGTTTACCTCCACTCTCGCTCTCTAGAAACCAATTCACTTAATTCCTCGGACATGGATATCTCCACTTTAGAAGCAAGTAACACCTGAAAAATATCATGATTAACTTTTTATTTCTCCTAACAACGCCAACACGTTATAAAACAAACACATCAGCGGTGAGAATATGGAAAACCACCAGCTAAGCCCAGGAAGAAGAAATTCTTAAACCTAATATTAACCCCGCCATGGAATTAGACTGTTCGCAGCCCTCTATTTTCTCGTATTTTTATTCCATCGTTGAACGCACGGACAGAATCGCGAGAGAGCTGGACGCCAGCGCAAAACGGAAGACTTGACTGGGTGGGGTGGGGTGGGGACCCAGTAATCTTTTTGACGAAAGCCGCTGCCTAAAGATCATGGTCACTTCCGAGAGATAAACATTTGACCGCAGAGGCAAATGTGTACCTTAGGTAATCAGCTAACACATCAGACATTACTCAAGAGGAGACAGACACCCGAAGGCCGTCCACATCACGCCAGACAAATTTGAAAACGGAGGTGTCACTCTAGAAACGCATCAAATGTTTTTCGTCCACACTACGCCGGAGGAATTTGAAACCGCTAAACTAACCGGTAATTATGGATTTGTGTTTGAGTAAAATTCGTCCAGGAGGATATCATGATTATCACAACGTTATATTTTCCGAAAAGCTTCGTTTTTCAAATGTTTTCCGTTCACACTAAAACGCAAAGCCGGTGTTTTCAAATTCCTCCTGTTTGAAGAGCGTTTTCGACAAGCTCCGTTTTCGTGATGGATTAGTGTGGACGGTAGACCTAACTGTAGAAATAAAGCTGCGCTTTCGTGACGGATTAGTGTGGACGGTAGACCTAACTGTAGAAATAAGCTGCGCTTTCGTGACGGATTAGTGTGGACGGTAGACCTAACCGTAGAAATAAAGCTGCGTTTTCGTGACGGATTAGTGTGGACGGTAGGCCTAACCGTAGAAATAGAGCTGCGTTTTCGTGACGGATTAGTGTGGACGGTAGACCTAACCGTAGAAATAAAGCTGTGTTTTCGTGACGGATTAGTGTGGACGGTAGACCTAACTGTAGAAATAAAGCTGCGTTTTCATGACGGATTAGTGTGGATGGTAGACCTAACCGTAGAAATAAAGCTCCGTTTTTGTGACGGATTAGTGTGGACGGTAGACCTAACCGTAGAAATAAAGCTGCGTTTTCGTGACGGATTAGTGTGGACGGTAGGCCTAACCGTAGAAATAGAGCTGCGTTTTCGTGACGGATTAGTGTGGACGGTAGACCTAACCGTAGAAATAAAGCTGCGTTTTCGTGACGGATTAGTGTGGACGGTAGGCCTAACCGTAGAAATAAAGCTGCGTTTTCGTGACGGATTAGTGTGGACGGTAGACCTAACTGTAGAAATAAAGCTGCGTTTTCGTGACGGATTAGTGTGGATGGTAGGCCTAACCGTAGAAATAAAGCTGCGTTTTCGTGACGGATTAGTGTGGACGGGAGGCCCAACCGTAGAAATAAAGCTGCGTTTTGAAATTCCTCCGCCGTTAAAGATATATTCTCATTACTCTTATCACTTACCTCTCCTAGCAGATTAGCCGCTGCTTGACTGCCGAGAGTTCGATAATCAATGTGATGTCTGTCCACTATCAGAACAAAACAAACAAACCAGAATAAACAAAAATATTCATGTCCTATTTCTGGAAATCCCAAACATTCGGGTAAAACACACATAATTAAAAACTGGACCACTGAATAATGCAAAATTTTGAAGAGGTTTCATTGGCTTAGCAGTCATGGGTTATGAGCCATTATACAATGTATAATGAGTACAGAGTACGTGTGATTTTTGAGGCGTTTTCATTATTTTTAAGTATAGTTTGCCATGTTTTTGAGGAGTTTTTTAATAAATATATAAAAGAGATGGTCAGATTAGACTGATGAGATGATTATAACCAATTCATATCCAACGCGCGCTCCTGGAATAATTGTTAAAGAGACACTATAACAGAATATGATATCTACAACAATTTTGGTTTCAGAGCTCAGTAATTTGTTTCTCAAATGATTTCTTGGCTTGATAGTTTAAATCAAAACTCACACTGCAAACAGACTTTTTCTTTCTCCAAAATTTCTCGTTGCTCGAGATTAAGGACGTTCACGCGAAAATTTTCCAACAATTGTTTTTGTTCTGAGACAATTGTTTTTTGTTCTGATGAGTTAGTTATGTCGGAAATATATTTAAAAAATGGGTGGTCACCGACTTATTTTGGAGAAAACATGCCCGGAAGAACACACTAAATCTGAAAAAATCTTCCTTACCAAATAAGACACTAACTTGAACTTGAACTTGAACTTTATTGATAGTAGTAACATATAAATCATTACAAAATTGCTTGCCCCCGCTACTAGTAAACTGACTAATCGAGGCGGGGGCAAGGGTTACACACTTACTACAAAAGAAATAAAATACAACTATTAACTAGTTAATTAACTAATTGATTACAGAATATAAAGTAACAATAAAATAAATTACACTCACATACGAAAAGCTAGAGGGTAATAACAAATGACTATATAATACAGTTAATTAGGGAACAACAGTGTTTGGAGTGCAAAAATAATGCAATTAGATCTTTGAAGTGAAATGTTCTCTGCCAAATACTGTTTAAGTGGAACTACCAAGTAAATTTAGTCAACTGGCGAGGTTCCTTAAAGAACAAGTTTGCATTTAGCGACCATAGTTTCACGCACCTTGCAGCCGCAAGACGAAACGAGTCGATGTCCCGTGGACAGAAATCTTGAAATTTTGAGTGAGTAAAGAGAAGATGTTGCGCAACCATTCTCTGACCGAGATTAGCTTCGCGTTCCGCTGAAAAACGTCTGAAAAAGGAATGACTAGTACTCGCAGCCTATCGTCTCGTTTGGTAATAGCCTGTGCCAGGCTCTCTCGATTCCGCTCGTCGCCCACCCGCTATTTGGATCGTTTCCACTCACCAAGAGAGCCTGGAAAAAACTAGTTTGATAAACGTTATAGAGAAACAAAATATTTCAATTGCCAAACTCTTACCATGAGGAAGCTGCATGTTTTCTTCTGTGATCGGGTACATTTCCCCTGAGTCCTGTGGCAAGTTTGAAAAATATCAAAAAGTTGAACATGAAAGAACAAGAGCTTTTTAATAGACTCTTCACATAACACTGTTACGGCGCTCTTGTCGATCATGACAAACTTCAGTTCTACATGACATGAGAACATACAGAAAACAACCAGAACAGCTAACAAGCAAAACGAACGTAGCACGAGGAAAGGTTCAAAAACATATCTTGCAACAAAACAGACGTATTAGCGGGATCATACCAGCGCGTCCCTTACCGAAAGGACACTCCTTTCCTCCATGTCAATGCCTGACTGTAAGCTGTCGCTATTTTGTTTTTCCACTAAACTCCAGCCATGCAATGATCCCTTTTCCTCACACTCAGCAGCGGCTTCCTGCCTCTGCGGGTTTCGAGTTTCCTTGGCTTTCATAAGCTCCACCCATAAATCAGCGCCTTCTTTTTGGAGTTGTGACATCTCGTCCTCACTGCTAGATTTCACATCTGCCTGGTAAAGCGCTTCGAGCTTGTCGCGTAGGACCGCGACGGCCTGGGGCTGAGACGCCGTCACTCTATTCACAAGGCGAGCTGGGAGATTTCCTAATTGCAAACAACACACGCTTCTGTTAGATCTGCTAGTTTTCACTACAATTCTTTATTCCCATAAAAGAAACGTTGCCAAACACCGTTCAAAAATCACCAACCATCAAGCTCCAACCTCTTCAAACTTTTCGGTCTCTAAATTCCTTTGCAATTCACTCCCCCCTCTCCCCATACCCATGGTTCCCACCCTTCACAAATGAAACCTCGCCTGTCTAGAACTTTTGAAAATAAACGAGAAAACTCTTATTATTATTAGTGATAACTGACATGATATTTGGCAGAAAAACTGCTGTGTACGTTTTTTGCTAAGATCCCCACTATGTTTCTTTCTCCTTGTCACTGAGTTCGGGCTACGCACCAGATTACAAATCTACAGTTATTGCTTGACGTGCAAAACGCTCAAAAACAACACGAAGGACTAAACTCAACCTACCTTTCAAATCAACGCGTGTAAGGTACGTGACAAGACAACTTGGAGGGTCCGAGCTCAGTTCTTTCACCACAAAACCTGCAATGATGACTTCACCCCTGAAGTAACAAACAAAAATATCACTGATGAAGACTGTGAGGCAAACACGCTTTACGAATAACACCGTAACCCGAAACTGAAAATACTGAAAAAAAAAACAAACAAACAAGCCAATTTTATTACAAACCTCACTATACCTCTCTTTTCAGGACAGTTCTCGTGTTCTACCTGCAAAACATAACAAAAAACGATTTATTTGCAGCAGTCGTTTCGTTTCGGCATTGTCCGACTCTTCTGACTGTTCAGATGTTACTGTTCTATTTGAAATTTTCGGCCATGGTGTCGGCGCTTTCACCATTTCCAAGGTATGTGATCAAGATATGATATTTTTCCCCGCCCCCTCCCCACCTACTTTGCCCAAGCCAATATGGCGGCGAATTTACGATCGCGAGCTCCAAAACGAAAACGCCTGCACTGCAGGCTATGTTGAAAATGACACAGAGTTTTCAATTTTAGTTTGAAGAGAATTTCCTGTTAGTACTAACCTTCCTGTCACTTAATAAAATTGTAAGGAGTTTGTTTCAAACAGCGCAACATGAACGGATGAGGCACTAAATTACTTTTCACTTTCATGGCATAAAGCGATACCTTCCCTTGTTTAATTAAGAACTGGTACAGTGCGCAATTTTCACTTGACTGTTGTTTGGGAAAAAATCATTTGAGCCATGGTCTCATTATTTTCAGGAGTGAGAGTGGAGGTGGGCTCAGTACTTTCAAGGGGTCGCTACTTTCCAGGATTTACTAGCGGCTAAAATTGTTTTACGTTACTTCCGGGAGGCCGCTACTTTTCGGGAATCATTACT
This sequence comes from Platygyra sinensis, assembly GCA_019787425.1. Classification (NCBI taxonomy): domain Eukaryota; kingdom Metazoa; phylum Cnidaria; class Anthozoa; order Scleractinia; family Merulinidae; genus Platygyra; species Platygyra sinensis. The sequence continues at coordinate 5,959 of JAHPZR010036514.1, forward strand.
TTGGAGTGTCATAATATTACATCTGATCTATAGTTAGCCGGTTCACAAATAATGCGGCCTTTCGGAAACTGAGTGTAATTCACAGAGTAGGAGTAGCGAAGGACTTAGATAAAATAAATATTTTCAACGTATTTCCTACCGCCTCAGAAGCCAAGCCGAAACACCTTCAGCGAGCTCTCTGATAAGACTGTCGAGCAGAAGTCACGACCGCTTGCCGGCCAAACTGGCTTAAATTCCATTCGGGTCACCTAGTATAAACAAAAAAAATCTTGTCATAATGCTAAAACATTCATGTCAGCACGTTATATTAGTCACAATAATTCTAAACGATTATTTTAAGGCTGTGGTTTTCCTGGTATCCCGTCTCTTCAATCAAAAATTGTTGGCGCAAAAATTGTCACGCAATGGAGGAGCGTTTGCGTGATGAGCCAAATGCAACGACTGCATGTTCACACGCGCTTGTAACCACATGATATTAACCCGATATGAGGACCCTAAAGGGTTGACTTTTATAGCAAAGTCATTTAAAGGACTTCGCTCTTCAAAGGAGCTATAACATACATTATACAAACAAAATCAAACGCTGTGATTGGTCAGTTTAGTGAGCCCTATTATACTATACGGCCCGCTAAAATTTAAAGCATGTGTTTTGTTGCCCAAAATGTTTCGTGATTTGCCGCCAAGTGCTCTTAACGTTTTTAACAAATAAAAGTTTAAAACTTTCCTTTGGCTTCTGAAACTGTGTATTAGAAACTGCTAACAACCTAACAATCGCTTAAGGTCATTTCCTCACATTTGCACTGCGCATCCTTTCTGCGCAGAATTTATGGTGTCATTTAGGGGGGGGGGGCGGGGGGGCGCTCTCGTGCACTGAAGGAACCCTGTCACGCTCATATTGACTAACCATGGCAATTCGCCCTGCTTATTGAGCTCTGGGTGCGGAGGGGTATGCGTACGCGTGTGGGCAAGGTCGTTTAAAATTGGCTATAGCTCCACCAACGTACCATGCGCACCCCACACTCCCACCTTTTTTCCAGTCAATTGTAATGATCTTATCATCCAGCTTTGTGTGAGATAAAGACTTATCTGTCTTTCTATTGGCTGAAAACTTGAATAAATAAAGGACAATAGCAGATAAAACTGTGGTCTTTTCTAGTTTGCTGTTTGGTAACCATCTCACAGAACTTTGGTTCAAATTTTAAGGCAAGACTTAAGCTTTTTGTCTAAACCAACTTGTGGAAATGTTTATTTGTGTCCGTAAACAAAGAGACTGCTTGACTGTAGTTTGGAGATGCGTGCTCTCAAGGATCTTGGTCACAAAGACTTTACAATTATTACTGGGAATGCGTTCTTGAAATAAGCATTAAATAATGCAAAATGGGTCCTTTTCAATTGCCTCCAGTGCTCCTTCAATGAGGCATGGGCAACCCCCGTTTTTTTTATTTCAAAACCGGAATCTTCTCATATGAATACATATTCGACAAAAAAAGTGGGCAAAGGTGTTGACGAACAATATATTGGTCATTTTTATTTCAGAGGAATTGACCTCAACCACGTGATTGCTAATTGACTGCGTTATGAGCTTTCGAGGTGGGTCAGAAATTTGAAACCGTTCCGCGTGAGTAGAAGGACCGTTCCAAAACCCGTCAGAACAACACAGTAGAAAAATGATCAAAATATGTTACTACCCACCAGTTTCTCGTGTCCGTACTGTAAGTTTTATTCGGAACCTTTGTTGTGCTCGACCACGCGTGAAATGGGACAAACCTCGGGTCGCGTAACTCAACTTACAGTAGAGCCCTCGAACTCGGTTAGTGAGAGGTATATACAGGTTATTAAATAATAGAAAAAAAGTACACTATTCTGCATAGCGTTCTGTTGAAGCGAACGAGCAAAGTCTTGCCGCCCGAAAATTGGTACAAAAGCAAAAAAAAAAATGATGGAGAGAGAAGTTGCCCCACCACTACCGACTCCATCAAATTTTTGCTTAGCCTCGCCTCTGTTTTCGTGCGACTAAACTTTGCTCCCTCCTAGGGAACGCTAACTGCGCTAACATAACATTGAAGTGCATGAGATTACCTTTGAAATAGGGTCATACTGCTCCACAATTTCACCTGCAAAATTAATTCTCAATTTAACAGAAGAAAACGCACATCAAAACTGAAAGCAATGACCATTCATTCAACCCCAAAATTCCGGAACTTTTCGAGTGGAAATTGAATTACATGTAAATGCATAGTCCATTTTCGATATATTAAAATTGTAACATCGCTCCAAGGCTTTCGGGAATAAAACAAAATAAATTAATTATTTATCACTTATTAACCTCGATGTGATTTCTTGTGTCTTATTCCCCCAAGCCTTGGAGCTAAGTTGGAATTTTATGGTCTGAAAAATATGGACAGTTCGATACCAATTACTTGACGCGAAAATCTATAATGCGCGGCTACTAAGCACTCTTCGAAGGTAAAACATGGCCGAAGAACCTGAAAGTACGACAGCGGAGTACTGGACGGATCGATGGAAGGAAGGTAAAACTGGCTGGCATCGAGAAGAAGTAAATGAATATCTCATCAAGTACGTGGACGAACTCACTGGCGGAAGATCGAACCTCCGAATTTTCCTTCCCCTGTGCGGGAAGTCCGTCGATATGCTATGGTTAGCTGATCAAGGGCACAATGTTGTAGGAGTAGAGCTAGCTAAGCAAGCAATTGAGAGTTTCTTTACCGAAAATAATTTGACTTTTACGGTGGAGTCAGTGAAAATGGCCGCAAGCGGCGAGCCAGCTGAAGTCTACAAGTGCAAAGAAAAGAAGATCACAATCTTTTGCTGTGATTTGTACACCTTCGAGGAAGAAGATGCCGGTGGAAAGCTTGACGCGATCTGGGATCGTGGTTCTCTGTCTGCGATCGTACCTTCAGCAAACGGCAAACGATACACGAAGAAAATGCACTCGCTTCTCGCCAGCGACGGAAATTATATGCTAGAAAGCCATTACTATGAGATCGACCGTGGAAATAGGCCACCGGCTAGCATTTCTAATGAGCTAAGGAATGAAATTTACGGGGAGCATTTTACCATCAAGGAACTGGATGTTGATAGACAAGATGAGGATCCTGATAGGCCTTTATCCTTTGCTCATGTCCGCCACTACCATTTGTTCAAACCGAAGGAAAACTAATTATAACGAACCACTACCTTGCTGGCAGGGTTAGGATGCCAGACGATTTGTTTTGTTTTCACTTGGACGAGGATCGGAAGAACCTTGTTAACTAACTTGCCTGATGTTGTGACACAAACTAAACGATAATGAAATGGAATAAATAACCACTTTGTTTTACAAAAGTGCGAGCAAGATCGTAAAGAAGGCTTCAGTATGTCGCAGTATGTACGTCTTTCTGGCTTTCAGCGATTTATGGAGATCCAGGTTGTGAAATTGGCATCATATGCACCAATTAGCATTTGTTTTTTGTTGTTGTTATTTTGGCTTACATAATTCTTACTTTTGAAATTATTATTTGGTAACGTTGTTCTGGCACTAAGAGTGACGGGGGGTGACAATTCTAACAAACGCTGTTTCGGGACAAAGCCAAAATTATTCCGGGAATCTGGAGATTTCTGCGGGAATCGGGACACTTGGAAATTTTTCCGGGAAACGCGCTATAATTCCGGGACATTGCAGAAAAAATCGGGATATCGAAGGAAATTTTATTTGACGTTTCCCAAAAATTCGGGAGGATGATCCAAATTTCCGAGACGACCTAATTTAAGACCTAATATTGCTCAAACAGCGTTTGTTATAGTTGTCACCCCCCGTAAGATAGCGGCTCGAGTTTCGTGGGGTCTCGACCTTACTCAAAACGTAACGAAGAAGTTTGATGTAGCATGCTTTGAAACGCACATATCGACGGTGACGTAAGAAATTTTACTTTACACTAATAATGCACTATTAAACTATACTGGATATGGCTGATTATACAAAAATGCTCTCTTCTGAACATTTTTAAACCTGAGGAAGAATTGTTCCGTCATAAAGACCGATTCCTTGAGGGTATTCTTAATGCACGACTATTCAGCATCATATCATATTATGCAATCTTCGCGTGATTGTGGTCGTGATAGAGCATGACATGGTGGCGTGATTTTTCGGCTTGCCACGAAGATTGCACAATCCTCCACAGGAAAAAAAGATGGCGACTGGTACATTACCCATAGTTGTTAGCACACGAAAACTTAGACAAAGTTCATAAAAACATGCAGAAAAGTTAAAAATCTTTTAGAGGGACACTATCACGATATAGCGAACGCGCGAACTTGATCTGTTTTCTTTTATCGGACAACAAAAGACTTTGTCGCGTCATGCCGACAAGTTTTCCATGTGATAAGCGCTATTTATATCTGATCCGCCGCTCGCGTCCTTGCAATAAACTGAATAAAGAAGTTTGAAATAACCTAATAATAAAATTATGTACTAATATCAACAAGACGAGCGCATCGAATAGGTAAGAGAAACATATTTTAGTTTCATTGTGGCTGTATGATTTTGCCGGTCGTTCTTTTAACGGAAGAAAGGTCACGCTGTTGCAAGTCAACGAGCTCAACCGGTCTGGGAAAGCGATTCGTTTCTCGTAAACGGCAAATAAAAACTGTGTTGACCAATAAATTGTAAGGGTACACACCAAAAGCCGCATAAGTAATGCAATAACAAGACCACGGTAGGTCTGTGCCCGCTGAAAATGCTATTCAGTGAAATATTCAACTGTGACGTAACTGTGCGATGTCATTTGGCAGAAATTACTGATTTCATGCACGAGTCGTTATCACATTTACAAAACTATCCTGATAGCTAAATAACAAATATATCGGAGTGATTCTCAGAGAGTATACCTGAGCGAAGAACCTGATAGAGTGTCTGAAGATCAAGAAAGAAAACCAACGAGAAAAGGTCCGCTCACGGGTCAGTGTCAAATGAAAAGAAACGCTCATACAAGCGCGATCCTTCCAGTTTTTTTTTTTCAAGTCTCGTGAATCGATTTTTTTATAAGAACCTGCGAAGTTGCTTGTTCGATTACTTTTCAGTCTTATCCCGATTTTCTGAATCTTTCTGAAAGCTGCCGGGAGAAAGGAGTCTTTGTCCAGCCGGCAGCGCAATAACGCTTCCCTCCACTCGAATCTCCGTCTATCTCATTTATTTTATTTATTACTGTTACGAGTAACATTGTGTTGGTTAACTTATTTTTATATATTCATATAGTAATGTAAGCGCCTAGAGTCTACCAAATGCGCTCCAAAAAACTTTATTATTTTAACATATCATTATTATTATTAGTTTATTATCAACGGCATAACACCGAAAGGTCTCGATTACACACAAATTGGCACTTTACCAACCCAGGTCTGTTACATTTCCCAAGCGTAACGCTGAGCCCCTCCCAGGGGTTTTAGGGAACACGGGAACTGTAGCATTTATTTTCAGGGAACAGGGGATATTTTCAAATTATTTTCAGGGAACAGGGGAACTCTTGACTAGATTGTTGGGATCAAGGGAACACCAAGGGGTTTTAGTAATGGGGAACAAGGGATAAAATCCAAAAAGGTTAAGGGATCTTGGGAACATGCACCCCCCCCCCCCCCTGGGAGGGGCTCAGCGTTACGCTTGGGAAATGTAACAGACCTGGGTTGGTAAAGTGCCAATTTGTGTGTAATCGAGACCTTTCGGTGTTATGCCGTTGATAATAAACTAATAATAATAATGATATGTTAAAATAATAAAGTTTTTTGGAGCGCATTTGGTAGACTCTAGGCGCTTACATTACTATATGAATATATAAAAATAAGTTAACCAACACAATGTTACTCGTAACAGTAATAAATAAAATAAATGAGATAGACGGAGATTCGAGTGGAGGGAAGCGTTATTGCGCTGCCGGCTGGACAAAGACTCCTTTCTCCCGGCAGCTTTCAGAAAGATTCAGAAAATCGGGATAAGACTGAAAAGTAATCGAACAAGCAACTTCGCAGGTTCTTATAAAAAAATCGATTCACGAGACTTGAAAAAAAAAACTGGAAGGATCGCGCTTGTATGAGCGTTTCTTTTCATTTGACACTGACCCGTGAGCGGACCTTTTCTCGTTGGTTTTCTTTCTTGATCTTCAGACACTCTATCAGGTTCTTCGCTCAGGTATACTCTCTGAGAATCACTCCGATATATTTGTTATTTAGCTATCAGGATAGTTTTGTAAATGTGATAACGACTCGTGCATGAAATCAGTAATTTCTGCCAAATGACATCGCACAGTTACGTCACAGTTGAATATTTCACTGAATAGCATTTTCAGCGGGCACAGACCTACCGTGGTCTTGTTATTGCATTACTTATGCGGCTTTTGGTGTGTACCCTTACAATTTATTGGTCAACACAGTTTTTATTTGCCGTTTACGAGAAACGAATCGCTTTCCCAGACCGGTTGAGCTCGTTGACTTGCAACAGCGTGACCTTTCTTCCGTTAAAAGAACGACCGGCAAAATCATACAGCCACAATGAAACTAAAATATGTTTCTCTTACCTATTCGATGCGCTCGTCTTGTTGATATTAGTACATAATTTTATTATTAGGTTATTTCAAACTTCTTTATTCAGTTTATTGCAAGGACGCGAGCGGCGGATCAGATATAAATAGCGCTTATCACATGGAAAACTTGTCGGCATGACGCGACAAAGTCTTTTGTTGTCCGATAAAAGAAAACAGATCAAGTTCGCGCGTTCGCTATATCGTGATAGTGTCCCTCTAAAAGATTTTTAACTTTTCTGCATGTTTTTATGAACTTTGTCTAAGTTTTCGTGTGCTAACAACTATGGGTAATGTACCAGTCGCCATCTTTTTTTCCTGTGGAGGATTGTGCAATCTTCGTGGCAAGCCGAAAAATCACGCCACCATGTCATGCTCTATCACGACCACAATCACGCGAAGATTGCATAATATGATATGATGCTGAATAGTCGTGCATTAAGAATACCCTCAAGGAATCGGTCTTTATGACGGAACAATTCTTCCTCAGGTTTAAAAATGTTCAGAAGAGAGCATTTTTGTATAATCAGCCATATCCAGTATAGTTTAATAGTGCATTATTAGTGTAAAGTAAAATTTCTTACGTCACCGTCGATATGTGCGTTTCAAAGCATGCTACATCAAACTTCTTCGTTACGTTTTGAGTAAGGTCGAGACCCCACGAAACTCGAGCCGCTATCTTACGGGGGGTGACAACTATAACAAACGCTGTTTGAGCAATATTAGGTCTTAAATTAGGTCGTCTCGGAAATTTGGATCATCCTCCCGAATTTTTGGGAAACGTCAAATAAAATTTCCTTCGATATCCCGATTTTTTCTGCAATGTCCCGGAATTATAGCGCGTTTCCCGGAAAAATTTCCAAGTGTCCCGATTCCCGCAGAAATCTCCAGATTCCCGGAATAATTTTGGCTTTGTCCCGAAACAGCGTTTGTTAGAATTGTCACCCCCCGTCACTCTTAGTGCCAGAACAACGTTACCAAATAATAATTTCAAAAGTAAGAATTATGTAAGCCAAAATAACAACAACAAAAAACAAATGCTAATTGGTGCATATGATGCCAATTTCACAACCTGGATCTCCATAAATCGCTGAAAGCCAGAAAGACGTACATACTGCGACATACTGAAGCCTTCTTTACGATCTTGCTCGCACTTTTGTAAAACAAAGTGGTTATTTATTCCATTTCATTATCGTTTAGTTTGTGTCACAACATCAGGCAAGTTAGTTAACAAGGTTCTTCCGATCCTCGTCCAAGTGAAAACAAAACAAATCGTCTGGCATCCTAACCCTGCCAGCAAGGTAGTGGTTCGTTATAATTAGTTTTCCTTCGGTTTGAACAAATGGTAGTGGCGGACATGAGCAAAGGATAAAGGCCTATCAGGATCCTCATCTTGTCTATCAACATCCAGTTCCTTGATGGTAAAATGCTCCCCGTAAATTTCATTCCTTAGCTCATTAGAAATGCTAGCCGGTGGCCTATTTCCACGGTCGATCTCATAGTAATGGCTTTCTAGCATATAATTTCCGTCGCTGGCGAGAAGCGAGTGCATTTTCTTCGTGTATCGTTTGCCGTTTGCTGAAGGTACGATCGCAGACAGAGAACCACGATCCCAGATCGCGTCAAGCTTTCCACCGGCATCTTCTTCCTCGAAGGTGTACAAATCACAGCAAAAGATTGTGATCTTCTTTTCTTTGCACTTGTAGACTTCAGCTGGCTCGCCGCTTGCGGCCATTTTCACTGACTCCACCGTAAAAGTCAAATTATTTTCGGTAAAGAAACTCTCAATTGCTTGCTTAGCTAGCTCTACTCCTACAACATTGTGCCCTTGATCAGCTAACCATAGCATATCGACGGACTTCCCGCACAGGGGAAGGAAAATTCGGAGGTTCGATCTTCCGCCAGTGAGTTCGTCCACGTACTTGATGAGATATTCATTTACTTCTTCTCGATGCCAGCCAGTTTTACCTTCCTTCCATCGATCCGTCCAGTACTCCGCTGTCGTACTTTCAGGTTCTTCGGCCATGTTTTACCTTCGAAGAGTGCTTAGTAGCCGCGCATTATAGATTTTCGCGTCAAGTAATTGGTATCGAACTGTCCATATTTTTCAGACCATAAATTCCAACTTAGCTCCAAGGCTTGGGGGAATAAGACACAAGAAATCACATCGAGGTTAATAAGTGATAAATAATTAATTTATTTTGTTTTATTCCCGAAAGCCTTGGAGCGATGTTACAATTTTAATATATCGAAAATGGACTATGCATTTACATGTAATTCAATTTCCACTCGAAAAGTTCCGGAATTTTGGGGTTGAATGGAATGGTCATTGCTTTCAGTTTTGATGTGCGTTTTCTTCTGTTAAATTGAGAATTAATTTTGCAGGTGAAATTGTGGAGCAGTATGACCCTATTTCAAAGGTAATCTCATGCACTTCAATGTTATGTTAGCGCAGTTAGCGTTCCCTAGGAGGGAGCAAAGTTTAGTCGCACGAAAACAGAGGCGAGGCTAAGCAAAAATTTGATGGAGTCGGTAGTGGTGGGGCAACTTCTCTCTCCATCATTTTTTTTTTTGCTTTTGTACCAATTTTTCGGGCGGCAAGACTTTGCTCGTTCGCTTCAACAGAACGCTATGCAGAATAGTGTACTTTTTTATATATTTAATAACCTGTATATACTCTCACTAACCGAGTTCGAGGGCTCTACTGTAAGTTGAGTTACGAGACCGAGTTTTCCCATTTCACGCGTGGTCGAGCAACTAAGGTTCCGAATAAAACTTACAGTTCGGACCGAGAAATGCTGGGTTGTAACATATTTTGATCATTTTTCTACTGTGTTGTTTCGTGACCGGTTTTGGGAACGATTTCTATTCACGCGGAACAGGTTCAAATTTCTGAACCCAACATCCAAAGCCAAACGAGCAATTTTGGGCAATCACGTTTGGTTGAGGTCAATTCCTCTGAAATAAAACTGACCAATATATTTTCGTTTCAACACCTTTGCCCACTGAATATTTATCATATGAGAAGATTCCGGTTTTGAAATAAAAAACGGGGGTTGCCCATGCCTCTTGAAGGAGCACTGAGGCTATTGAAAATGAACCCATTTTGGCATTATTTAATGCTTATTTTCAAGAACGCATTCCCAGTAATAATTGTCAAGTCTTTGTGACCAAGATCCTTGAGAGCACGCATCTCAAAACTACAGTCAAGCGTTGTTTACGGACCAAATAAACATGTTCCGCAAGTTTTGGTTTAGACAAAAAGCCTTAAGTCTTGCTTAAAATTTTGAACCAAAGTTCTTGACATGGTTTCCAAACAGCAAACTAGTAAAGACCACAGTTTTAATCTGCTATTGTTCCTTTATTTATTCAATTTTCAGCAATAGAAAGCAGATAAGTCTTTTTCTCACACAAAGCTTTTGGTTGATAAGATCATTTACAATTGACTGGAAAAAAGGTGGGAGTTTGGGGTGCCCATGGTCGGGCTGGAGCTATAGCCATTTTTAAACTGACAGAGCTCAATATCAGGGCGAATTTGCCATGTTTTCAATATGCGCGCTGCACGAGAGCGCGCTAAATGACACCATAAATTTCTGCGCAGAAAGGATGCGCAGTGCAAATGTGAGGAATGACCTTAAGCGATTGTTTAGGTTGTTAGCAGTTTCTAATACACAGTTTCAGAAGCCAAAGGAAAGTTTTAAACTTTTATTTGTTAAAAACGTTAAGAGCACTTGGCGGCAAATCACGAAACATTTTGGCAACAAAACAGCTTTAAATTTTAGCGGGCCGTATAGTATAATAATAGGGCTCACTAAACTGACCAATCACAGCGTTTGATTTTGTTTGTATAATGTATGTTATAGCTCCTTTGAAGCAGCGAAGTCCTTTAAATGATTTTGCTATAAAAGTCAACCCTTTAGGGTCCTCATATCGGGTTAATATCATGTGGTTACAAGCGCGTGTGAACATGCAGTCGTTTGCATTTGGCTCATCACGCAAACGCTCCTCCATTGCGTGACAAATTTTTGCGCCAACAATTTTTGATTGAAGAGACGGGATACCAGGAAACCACAGCCTTAAAATAATCGTTTAGAATTATTGTGACTAATATAACGTGCTGACATGAATGTTTTAGGCATTATGACAAGATTTTTTTTGTTTATACTAGGTGACCCGAATGAATTTAAGCCAGTTTGGCGTGGCAAGCGGTCGTGACTTCTGCTCGACAGTTCTTATCAGAGAGCTCGCTGAAGGTGTTTCGGCTTGGCTTCTGAGGCGGTAGGAAATACGTTTGAAAATATTTATTTTATCTTAAGTCCTTCGCTACTCCTACTCTGTGAATTACACTCAGTTTCGAAAGGCCGCATTATTTTGAACCGGCTAACTACTAGATCAGATGTAATATTATGACACTCCAAGTAATGATTCCCGAAAAGTAGCGGCCTCCCGGAAGTAACGTAAAACAATTTTAGCCGCTAGTAAATCCTGGAAAGTAGCGACCCCTTGAAAGTACTGAGCCCACCTCCACTCTCACTCCTGAAAATAATGAGACCATGGCTCAAATGATTTTTTCCCAAACAACAGTCAAGTGAAAATTGCGCACTGTACCAGTTCTTAATTAAACAAGGGAAGGTATCGCTTTATGCCATGAAAGTGAAAAGTAATTTAGTGCCTCATCCGTTCATGTTGCGCTGTTTTGAAACAAACTCCTTACAATTTTATTAAGTGACAGGAAGGTTAGTACTAACAGGAAATTCTCTTCAAACTAAAATTGAAAACTCTGTGTCATTTTCAACATAGCCTGCAGTGCAGGCGTTTTCGTTTTGGAGCTCGCGATCGTAAATTCGCCGCCATATTGGCTTGGGCAAAGTAGGTGGGGAGGGGCGGGGAAAAATATCATATCTTGATCACATACCTTGGAAATGGTGAAAGCGCCGACACCATGGCCGAAAATTTCAAATAGAACAGTAACATCTGAACAGTCAGAAGAGTCGGACAATGCCGAAACGAAACGACTGCTGCAAATAAATCGTTTTTTGTTATGTTTTGCAGGTAGAACACGAGAACTGTCCTGAAAAGAGAGGTATAGTGAGGTTTGTAATAAAATTGGCTTGTTTGTTTGTTTTTTTTTTCAGTATTTTCAGTTTCGGGTTACGGTGTTATTCGTAAAGCGTGTTTGCCTCACAGTCTTCATCAGTGATATTTTTGTTTGTTACTTCAGGGGTGAAGTCATCATTGCAGGTTTTGTGGTGAAAGAACTGAGCTCGGACCCTCCAAGTTGTCTTGTCACGTACCTTACACGCGTTGATTTGAAAGGTAGGTTGAGTTTAGTCCTTCGTGTTGTTTTTGAGCGTTTTGCACGTCAAGCAATAACTGTAGATTTGTAATCTGGTGCGTAGCCCGAACTCAGTGACAAGGAGAAAGAAACATAGTGGGGATCTTAGCAAAAACGTACACAGCAGTTTTTCTGCCAAATATCATGTCAGTTATCACTAATAATAATAAGAGTTTTCTCGTTTATTTTCAAAAGTTCTAGACAGGCGAGGTTTCATTTGTGAAGGGTGGGAACCATGGGTATGGGGAGAGGGGGGAGTGAATTGCAAAGGAATTTAGAGACCGAAAAGTTTGAAGAGGTTGGAGCTTGATGGTTGGTGATTTTTGAACGGTGTTTGGCAACGTTTCTTTTATGGGAATAAAGAATTGTAGTGAAAACTAGCAGATCTAACAGAAGCGTGTGTTGTTTGCAATTAGGAAATCTCCCAGCTCGCCTTGTGAATAGAGTGACGGCGTCTCAGCCCCAGGCCGTCGCGGTCCTACGCGACAAGCTCGAAGCGCTTTACCAGGCAGATGTGAAATCTAGCAGTGAGGACGAGATGTCACAACTCCAAAAAGAAGGCGCTGATTTATGGGTGGAGCTTATGAAAGCCAAGGAAACTCGAAACCCGCAGAGGCAGGAAGCCGCTGCTGAGTGTGAGGAAAAGGGATCATTGCATGGCTGGAGTTTAGTGGAAAAACAAAATAGCGACAGCTTACAGTCAGGCATTGACATGGAGGAAAGGAGTGTCCTTTCGGTAAGGGACGCGCTGGTATGATCCCGCTAATACGTCTGTTTTGTTGCAAGATATGTTTTTGAACCTTTCCTCGTGCCTACGTTCGTTTTGCTTGTTAGCTGTTCTGGTTGTTTTCTGTATGTTCTCATGTCATGTAGAACTGAAGTTTGTCATGATCGACAAGAGCGCCGTAACAGTGTTATGTGAAGAGTCTATTAAAAAGCTCTTGTTCTTTCATGTTCAACTTTTTTGATATTTTTCAAACTTGCCACAGGACTCAGGGGAAATGTACCCGATCACAGAAGAAAACATGCAGCTTCCTCATGGTAAGAGTTTGGCAATTGAAATATTTTGTTTCTCTATAACGTTTATCAAACTAGTTTTTTCCAGGCTCTCTTGGTGAGTGGAAACGATCCAAATAGCGGGTGGGCGACGAGCGGAATCGAGAGAGCCTGGCACAGGCTATTACCAAACGAGACGATAGGCTGCGAGTACTAGTCATTCCTTTTTCAGACGTTTTTCAGCGGAACGCGAAGCTAATCTCGGTCAGAGAATGGTTGCGCAACATCTTCTCTTTACTCACTCAAAATTTCAAGATTTCTGTCCACGGGACATCGACTCGTTTCGTCTTGCGGCTGCAAGGTGCGTGAAACTATGGTCGCTAAATGCAAACTTGTTCTTTAAGGAACCTCGCCAGTTGACTAAATTTACTTGGTAGTTCCACTTAAACAGTATTTGGCAGAGAACATTTCACTTCAAAGATCTAATTGCATTATTTTTGCACTCCAAACACTGTTGTTCCCTAATTAACTGTATTATATAGTCATTTGTTATTACCCTCTAGCTTTTCGTATGTGAGTGTAATTTATTTTATTGTTACTTTATATTCTGTAATCAATTAGTTAATTAACTAGTTAATAGTTGTATTTTATTTCTTTTGTAGTAAGTGTGTAACCCTTGCCCCCGCCTCGATTAGTCAGTTTACTAGTAGCGGGGGCAAGCAATTTTGTAATGATTTATATGTTACTACTATCAATAAAGTTCAAGTTCAAGTTCAAGTTAGTGTCTTATTTGGTAAGGAAGATTTTTTCAGATTTAGTGTGTTCTTCCGGGCATGTTTTCTCCAAAATAAGTCGGTGACCACCCATTTTTTAAATATATTTCCGACATAACTAACTCATCAGAACAAAAAACAATTGTCTCAGAACAAAAACAATTGTTGGAAAATTTTCGCGTGAACGTCCTTAATCTCGAGCAACGAGAAATTTTGGAGAAAGAAAAAGTCTGTTTGCAGTGTGAGTTTTTGATTTAAACTATCAAGCCAAGAAATCATTTGAGAAACAAATTACTGAGCTCTGAAACCAAAATTGTTGTAGATATCATATTCTGTTATAGTGTCTCTTTAACAATTATTCCAGGAGCGCGCGTTGGATATGAATTGGTTATAATCATCTCATCAGTCTAATCTGACCATCTCTTTTATATATTTATTAAAAAACTCCTCAAAAACATGGCAAACTATACTTAAAAATAATGAAAACGCCTCAAAAATCACACGTACTCTGTACTCATTATACATTGTATAATGGCTCATAACCCATGACTGCTAAGCCAATGAAACCTCTTCAAAATTTTGCATTATTCAGTGGTCCAGTTTTTAATTATGTGTGTTTTACCCGAATGTTTGGGATTTCCAGAAATAGGACATGAATATTTTTGTTTATTCTGGTTTGTTTGTTTTGTTCTGATAGTGGACAGACATCACATTGATTATCGAACTCTCGGCAGTCAAGCAGCGGCTAATCTGCTAGGAGAGGTAAGTGATAAGAGTAATGAGAATATATCTTTAACGGCGGAGGAATTTCAAAACGCAGCTTTATTTCTACGGTTGGGCCTCCCGTCCACACTAATCCGTCACGAAAACGCAGCTTTATTTCTACGGTTAGGCCTACCATCCACACTAATCCGTCACGAAAACGCAGCTTTATTTCTACAGTTAGGTCTACCGTCCACACTAATCCGTCACGAAAACGCAGCTTTATTTCTACGGTTAGGCCTACCGTCCACACTAATCCGTCACGAAAACGCAGCTTTATTTCTACGGTTAGGTCTACCGTCCACACTAATCCGTCACGAAAACGCAGCTCTATTTCTACGGTTAGGCCTACCGTCCACACTAATCCGTCACGAAAACGCAGCTTTATTTCTACGGTTAGGTCTACCGTCCACACTAATCCGTCACAAAAACGGAGCTTTATTTCTACGGTTAGGTCTACCATCCACACTAATCCGTCATGAAAACGCAGCTTTATTTCTACAGTTAGGTCTACCGTCCACACTAATCCGTCACGAAAACACAGCTTTATTTCTACGGTTAGGTCTACCGTCCACACTAATCCGTCACGAAAACGCAGCTCTATTTCTACGGTTAGGCCTACCGTCCACACTAATCCGTCACGAAAACGCAGCTTTATTTCTACGGTTAGGTCTACCGTCCACACTAATCCGTCACGAAAGCGCAGCTTTATTTCTACAGTTAGGTCTACCGTCCACACTAATCCGTCACGAAAGCGCAGCTTTATTTCTACAGTTAGGTCTACCGTCCACACTAATCCATCACGAAAACGGAGCTTGTCGAAAACGCTCTTCAAACAGGAGGAATTTGAAAACACCGGCTTTGCGTTTTAGTGTGAACGGAAAACATTTGAAAAACGAAGCTTTTCGGAAAATATAACGTTGTGATAATCATGATATCCTCCTGGACGAATTTTACTCAAACACAAATCCATAATTACCGGTTAGTTTAGCGGTTTCAAATTCCTCCGGCGTAGTGTGGACGAA
>JAHPZR010036515.1:0-5000 GCA_019787425.1 Platygyra sinensis
TATTACCGAAGACGGGGAAATGATTTTTTTCTTCTCAGCAAATTGTTGAAGCATGCTCTTTGATCAGCGCACAACTAAGCTTTCCAAATACTCATTGACTGGGCGCGTACTGAGAAAAAAAAACAGACAGTTGAGATCATGTAGTTGTCAAACGAGCGAACAAACATCTTAGCGACTACCATGAAAGTTTAAGCAGGGTCAGTTAGTAAAAGGAATCGTATGAGACTTAGGACTGCGAGCAGTCTCTCTCTTTTGCTCGAAAAATCGTGGGAAAGAACGCAAAACAACATATTAGCGTGCGAGTGTAACATGCAAAGCCTGAGGGTTGTGATCAATTTATTGTGTATTTGGTACTTGGCTCAACAGAGACTGGGAACAACGATGACGGACACGCATATGCGAAGAAAAAAAAGCGTGAAACGGCGTGAAACGAGATCTTGAGAAGGTTTTGTCCCCCCTTTCTCCGGCAAGCGACAAAGAGGACTATTCCACTGAAAGGTGGTCACATCAAAAATAGAATAAAACAGCACTGAACCTGTTTATTTTCTCTCCTGGATTTATCTTTCTTAATATTACGACGTCTTTTTCAATGCTCTGATAACTACAACGGAAAGGAAAGAAGGAGAGTAAGAATTACACACGAGTATTGGACATAGCTGGCTAGAAAAAAAAGAGAGATAAGCACAAAATACATAACTATATAAATAAATAAACAAACAAACACAAATAAATAAATAAATAAATAAATAATAAATAAAACCTCAACTGAAGAATCATGGTAAAAGAAATTATGCACTTCACGGAAATAAGTTCAGCACAGATATGTTCCAAGATACATTTTAACTGTAATCGATTAAAACGTTAGAAATTGTGTATTCATCAGTTTTCAGACAGTTACTGACATGAAACCCCTAGGTAGTTTTCGTAGCATATTCGTTACGTCATCATTTTTTCCTACGATTTTGTATCCCCATGAGTAACCAAACACCCCGATTGTCCAACTTTTCCGATATTTGTAGGAGGAAAGCGTCAAACTTGATTGAAAGTTAGGATATAGGAAGAGAATTAGTTGCACGCGCTTGAAGAAAAAAAAACAAGACAAAACAGTACTAAGCACTTTTTTCGATGTCTGGGTATATTACGAACTCGAAAAATAACCAGCCCTCAGTTGGCTTGACAGCTCAGTTGGTAGAGTACAGCACCGGTATCACAGAGGTCATGGGTTTGAATTCCATTCACACCTGAATTTTTTTTCAGGCATCAATTGCACAACTGCTTAACTTGAGTGCGAAATGCGACGATCAATCATATCTTCATATCATCCTCCGCAGTTCAAATATATGAACTTTCATACATTCACTCTTATAATGTAAAACAGTTTACCTCCACTCTCGCTCTCTAGAAACCAATTCACTTAATTCCTCGGACATGGAAATCTCCACTTTAGAAGCAAGTAACACCTGAAAAATATCATGATTAACTTTTTATTTCTCTTAACAACGCCAACACGTTATCAAACAAACACATTAGTGCTGAGAATATGGAAAACCACCAGCTAAGCCCAGGAAGAAGAAATTCTTTAAACCTAATATTAACCCCGCCATGGAATTAGACTGTTTGCAGCCCTCTATTTTCTCGTATTTTTATTCCATCGTTGAACGCACGGACAGAATCGCGAGAGAGCTGGACGCCAGCGTAAAACGGAAGACTTGACTGGGTGGGGTGGGGTGGGGACCCAGTAATCTTTTTGACGAAAAGCTGCTGCCTAAAGATCATAGCCACTTCCGAGAGATAAACATTTGACCGCAGAGGCAAATGTGTACCTTAGGTAATCAGCTAACACATCAGAAATTACTCAAGAGGAGACAGACACCCGAGGGCCGTCCACATCACGCCAGACAAATTTGAAAACGGAGGTGTCACTCTAGAAACGCATCAAATGTTTTTCGTCCACACTACGCCGGAGGAATTTGAAACCGCTAAACTAACGGTAATTAGGATTTGTGTTTGAGTAAAATTCGTCCAGGAGGATATCATGATTATCACAACGTTACCTCTTCCGAAAATCTTCGTTTTTCAAAATGTTTTCCGTTCACACTAAAACGCAAAGCCGGTGTTTTCCAATTCCTCCTGTTTCAAGAGCGTTTTCGACGAGCTCCGTTTTCGTGACGGATTAGTGTGGACGGGAGGCCCAACCGTAGAAATAAAGCTGCGTTTTGAAATTCCTCCGCCGTTAAAGATATATTCTCATTACTCTTATCACTTACCTCTCCTAGCAGATTAGCCGCTGCTTGACTGCCGAGAGTTCGATAATCAATGTGATGTCTGTCCACTATCAGAACAAAACAAACAAACCAGAATAAACAAAAATATTCATGTCCTATTTCTGGAAATCCCAAACATTCGGGTAAAACACACATAATTAAAAACTGGACCACTGAATAATGCAAAATTTTGAAGAGGTTTCATTGGCTTAGCAGTCATGGGTTATGAGCCATTATACAATGTATAATGAGTACAGAGTACGTGTGATTTTTTGAGGCGTTTTCATTATTTTTAAGTATAGTTTGCCATGTTTTTGAGGAGTTTTTTAATAAATATATAAAAGAGATGGTCAGATTAGACTGATGAGATGATTATAACCAATTCATATCCAACGCGCGCTCCTGGAATAATTGTTTAAAGAGACACTATAACAGAATATGATATCTACAACAATTTTGGTTTCAGAGCTCAGTAATTTGTTTCTCAAATGATTTCTTGGCTTGATAGTTTAAATCAAAAACTCACACTGCAAACAGACTTTTTCTTTCTCCAAAATTTCTCGTTGCTCGAGATTAAGGACGTTCACGCGAAAATTTTCCAACAATTGTTTTTGTTCTGAGACAATTGTTTTTTGTTCTGATGAGTTAGTTATGTCGGAAATATATTTAAAAAATGGGTGGTCACCGACTTATTTTGGAGAAAACATGCCCGGAAGAACACACTAAATCTGAAAAAATCTTCCTTACCAAATAAGACACTAACTTGAACTTGAACTTGAACTTTATTGATAGTAGTAACATATAAATCATTACAAAATTGCTTGCCCCCGCTACTAGTAAACTGACTAATCGAGGCGGGGCAAGGGTTACACACTTACTACAAAAGAAATAAAATACAACTATTAACTAGTTAATTAACTAATTGATTACAGAATATAAAGTAACAATAAAATAAATTACACTCACATACGAAAAGCTAGAGGGTAATAACAAATGACTATATAATACAGTTAATTAGGGAACAACAGTGTTTGGAGTGCAAAAATAATGCAATTAGATCTTTGAAGTGAAATGTTCTCTGCCAAATACTGTTTAAGTGGAACTACCAAGTAAATTTAGTCAACTGGCGAGGTTCCTTAAAGAACAAGTTTGCATTTAGCGACCATAGTTTCACGCACCTTGCAGCCGCAAGACGAAACGAGTCGATGTCCCGTGGACAGAAATCTTGAAATTTTGAGTGAGTAAAGAGAAGATGTTGCGCAACCATTCTCTGACCGAGATTAGCTTCGCGTTCCGCTGAAAAACGTCTGAAAAAGGAATGACTAGTACTCGCAGCCTATCGTCTCGTTTGGTAATAGCCTGTGCCAGGCTCTCTCGATTCCGCTCGTCGCCCACCCGCTATTTGGATCGTTTCCACTCACCAAGAGAGCCTGGAAAAAACTAGTTTGATAAACGTTATAGAGAAACAAAATATTTCAATTGCCAAACTCTTACCATGAGGAAGCTGCATGTTTTCTTCTGTGATCGGGTACATTTCCCCTGAGTCCTGTGGCAAGTTTGAAAAATATCAAAAAAGTTGAACATGAAAGAACAAGAGCTTTTTAATAGACTCTTCACATAACACTGTTACGGCGCTCTTGTCGATCATGACAAACTTCAGTTCTACATGACATGAGAACATACAGAAAACAACCAGAACAGCTAACAAGCAAAACGAACGTAGCACGAGGAAAGGTTCAAAAACATATCTTGCAACAAAACAGACGTATTAGCGGGATCATACCAGCGCGTCCCTTACCGAAAGGACACTCCTTTCCTCCATGTCAATGCCTGACTGTAAGCTGTCGCTATTTTGTTTTTCCACTAAACTCCAGCCATGCAATGATCCCTTTTCCTCACACTCAGCAGCGGCTTCCTGCCTCTGCGGGTTTCGAGTTTCCTTGGCTTTCATAAGCTCCACCCATAAATCAGCGCCTTCTTTTTGGAGTTGTGACATCTCGTCCTCACTGCTAGATTTCACATCTGCCTGGTAAAGCGCTTCGAGCTTGTCGCGTAGGACCGCGACGGCCTGGGGCTGAGACGCCGTCACTCTATTCACAAGGCGAGCTGGGAGATTTCCTAATTGCAAACAACACACGCTTCTGTTAGATCTGCTAGTTTTCACTACAATTCTTTATTCCCATAAAAGAAACGTTGCCAAACACCGTTCAAAAATCACCAGCCATCATGCTCCAACCTCTTCAAACTTTCGGTCTCTAAATTCCTTTGCAATTCACTCCCCCCTCTCCCCATACCCATGGTTCCCACCCTTCACAGATGAAACCTCGTCTGTCTTGAACTTTTGAAAATAAACGATTTGAGAGAAAACTCCTTATTATTATTATTAGTGATAACTGACATTATATTTGGCAGAAAAACTGCTGTGTACGTTTTTGCTAAGATCCCCACTATGTTTCTTTCTCCTTGTCACTGAGTTCGGGCTACGCAGTAGATTACAAATCTACAGTAATTGCTTGACGTCAAACGATCAAAAACAAAACGAAGGACTAAACTCAACCTACCTTTCAAATCAACGCGTGTAAGGTACGTGTACAAGACAACTTGGAGGATCCGAGCTCAGTTCTTTTACCACAAAACCTCCAATGATGACTTCACCCCTGAAGTAACAAACAAAAATATCACTGATGAAGGCTGTAAGGCAAACACGCTTTACGAATAACAGCGTAACCCGAAACT
>JAHPZR010036516.1:0-12932 GCA_019787425.1 Platygyra sinensis
GGGGGGGGGGTCTTACAATCCCTTCTGTGAGGGAGGTATGGATACATATATATTTTCTGGAATTACACATAAGCCATAACAGTGTATGTCAGGATGTTCACTCAGCAAAACAAAACATCCTTATGCAGTTATTTAGTTATGCTAATGTCACCAGGGCAGGTAAAAAATTAAAAACCACTTGCCTACTGGGCCAGTGTATAGTTTTCACTTGCCCTCACTTTTAATATTATGTGCCATTGTAGCAGCTAGTATAGAAATCAGAAGGCAAAATGCAAAATTACTAATCCACGCATTCAATCTAATGTTTCATGATAACTAGAAATTTTTGCACACACATTGGGTGACTTTTATTGTCAATATGCAGACAGACACATGAATTTATAATTTATGTGATATGTCAACAAGTGAGAGCAGGCAATTTCACTATTTGTTATCGTAAAAACCACTTGATGTCAGTTTCTCACGCATCTGTCCTGTTGACGACAATGAACTTTGTAACAAGATTATTAAAGTACTCTGTGGATCTAATTGGATATTGCCTCACGGATCCACAGGTACTATGAAAATGTTACAACGAAATTAATCATCAATAAATTTCACTTGCTCACTGGGCCACTGAAGTTATTTTTTCACTTGCCCAAAAGCAAATTTACCTGCCCCATGTAATCGCACCTATTTTTGTTCTTTTTCTTTCCCTGTATATCACTAGTGTGACCTACACTGTAGGCTTAAACAATATTTTCTGCGAACCAAGTCTTACAGTTTATCTCTTTGTACCTTAGCATAAAGGTATAACTATAAGATTTGTATATATATATAAGGGTATTGAGCCATTGAACTTTATTTTAATGATTCGTATTGAATATTTAAATACCATAGGGTGATTTTATAAATTAAATTATTTTCGTTTCACATTTTATTAGTTCGTTGTAGGTCCACATCAGCCTTGTGGCTGCCTTTATGTAACCTGCATTACTAAATAAAATGATTGATTGATTGATTGATTGATTGATTCATGTGAGACCTTGAAAGAACTGCTACCTGAACCTTGTTGTCAAGCTGAGATTTTGAGCATCATCCCTTTCCAAAGCAATGTGCTAAAAACGAAGAATAATCTACATGTATTTATGCCCTTCCAAATCTGTAGTTTTTATCATCATTTAATCTTTTGTCGAAACAACCTTTGCTTCGATCGAACTGACCTTTGGTTTCGATCGAATGAACTCTCGATCGAAACAACCTTCGATCGAACTGACTTGTTACCCTTAGTTTACTTTATCCTTGAAACGGGTTAAACGTAGGTAGGTAGGTAGGTAGATAATTTATTTATCCACATTTCACATATGAGTATAACTCGTTTTAACGTGAACGTGCTATATAATATAAATACATCATAAAGTAGTCGTACAACACAACAAATTGCTGCAATCATTGAATCATTGCTTACCTGAATTGTTGTTGTCTCGAACGCACCGCCATATTGATGTCTTCAAGGTGACCAAGGATCGCCAGGACACTGGATTTTCCAAGCCAAAGCAGAGTTCAAACAGCGAAAAATGATCAAAAGATCGATCGACTCTTGTGCTGAATTCGACATTTTCACACCTTCAAGAGGACGCCAGAATATGGCGGGAAAACTGAGAGAACCTGGTACCTAATGTGGAAAACCGCTGATAGATAGAGGTACCGTGATGGAGGACTCGGCCAATAAACGATGATCATCCTCTCTTTTAACAGTTTGGTTAAAAAGATGCGTAAAAGCAGTGATAACTAAGACGCTCTTCGAAAAAAAAACAACGCAAACACGCATTTTTATACGTTTACGCGTTCCATAAAGACGCAGTAAAATCGACTGGCGTAAAGAAAGTTAAAGTTCCGTAAAGGTTGTTGCGTAAAGATCAGTAAAGAATGTTAAAGATGCGTAAAGTATGTAAAGTGAAAGAGGTCCCTATTTACGTATTTCTTTTGAAGATGAATAAGACATAATTATTCACTTCTTTGAGTATTTCTCTGAATAGAAAAATGCGAATTATATCCATGCGGATCCTTATCCTTTACGAACATTTAATATCCTTTACGCAGTCTTTACGAGTTCTGGCGTAAAGAAAGTTAAAGATCCGTAAAGGTTGTTGCGTAAAGATTGGTAAAGAATGTTAAAGATGCGTAAAGTATCTAAAGTGAAACAGGTCAAAATAATTACGTATTTCTTTTGAAGATGAAGAAGACATAGTTATTTCACTTCTTTGAGTATTTCTCTGAATAGAAAGTTGCGAATTATATCCATCCAGATCCTTATCCTTTACGAACATTTACTATCCTTTACGAAGTCTTTACGCGCTCTCTGAATTTACGCATCTTTACGGAACGCAGAACTTGTCCGTAAAGAACAGGCCTTATAATTACGGTTCTTTACGCACGAGTTAAAGATCCGTAAATTGTGGATTTCATGCTGTGATAACAATTGATAAAAAAACACTGTTTTGGAAAACGTGGGTCGACCATGGAATTTATTATGTGCAAGACCTCCTAAGTGAAGACGGAAAATTTTTATCTCTTGACGAATTCAATGGAAAATTTGGCTTGAAAGCTAATTTCCTGCAATATTTTCAAATTACCGCTGCCATACCAAGTTCACTAAAGAAAGCTGCACTGCTAACCCCAATCTCTAGTGAATTCCTTTTCTCAACTCCCGATCTGCTCTGCTTATTCGAAGAGACTACCCTATCATTGTCTAAAATGCGCTGTAAACACTATTATAAACTATTTAATGAACACTCAGTGTCGGAACCTACCGGAATAAAAGAATGGAAAGAACAATTCCCAAACAGTCTTCTTGACTGGAGACGCAATTTCACCAAGATATATCAGATTACTAAAGACAACAAGCTTAGGCAATTTTTATTTAAAATATTACACAGGATAATCATTACGAAAAAGGAACTTAAAAAATTTAATATTGCAACTGACGACCATTGCAATTTCTGTTCCAAGACGGATTCTATAATGCATACATTTCTAGAGTGTGATGTCTCTATTTCATTATTTTCAACCAGCATAAAGTGGTTTAACGTTATACACAAATTAAATGTGATTCCTTCTGTTGAACAGATTTTGTTCAACTCGACTAATGAAATAGCTCCGTTGACTTCCACCCAAAAGCGCAGACTGGATCTTCTCTTGCTGTATATGAAACACTACCTCTATTCGTGCAAGGTTTTTTCTAAAAACCCCAATATGTCTGAGCTACAGACCAAACTTCAAATGCAATGGACAATAGAACACTGCTCACTGACTTGATTTTGCATTCCCCCCCCCCATATGTATAATTCTGGCCTTAGTATTTTAAGTTGAATTATTGAGCATGCATTCGTATTGTTAGTATTGTGAGTGACCGTATTTCTTTATATATATTGTAAGTTTAGGTATTAGTTTTGTACATAGTTAATGGATGGATGTTTAGTAATTAGTGTAAGTAGCTGTGCGAGTATTGTAATGTGAGTGTGTGTAACCATGCATGTAATATAAAAAAATAAAAAAGAAACGCTTTGAACCACCAGTGTATCTTAATTTGTATTTTCAAATATTTTTTAAATAACAGACTCATTTGAAGGCTTCGGTGGAAAAAGGGCGTTAGGTTTTTTACTCAAAAATGAAATTTATCAAAAACGCTCCAAATTTCGCATTCAGTTTTGTTTAGGTGCGTTAGACAATGTTCTGCATGTTTTTTTGCTGAAGTTTGTTTCGTTTTCGAGATATTACGTATGCAAAAAACCCTGTATTTGTTGTCACGTCAGCACGTGACCGCAAAGACGGTAATTTCACTTAAAATCCAGCAAAATATTGATCTTTTGCAACGTGTAACCTCAAAAAGTGTTGATGTCAGGTTAAAACCGTTAAAAATTTTATTTCACGTTAACGTGCGACCGCAAAGACGTTCGGTTCACTCAAATTACAGCCAGATGTTAATTTCCCGCAATGCGCAAGCTAGACAAGACAAGCTAGACATTTAGAGTTGGTGTGATGTCCTAAACGATTTTGCCGACATAACGATATTTAGATTTAGATTTAGATTTAGATTTAGACAATGTTGATATCAGGTCATTTACAGAGACTTAAAATTTTGATTTCACATTATCACGCCACCGCAAGGACTTAAACCCTTAGGGTTTTACTTAGGGTTAGGGTTACCGCTTGAAATAGGGTTACTGCTTGAAAAAAGGGTTACAGAACAAGGTTAGGCTTAGAGTTAACGCTTAGGGCTACGGCTTGAAACTAGGGTTACCGCTTAAAACTAGGGTTACCGCTTGAAAGTAGGGTTACGGAACAAGGTTAGGCTTAGAGTTAACGCTTAGGGCTACCGCTTGAAACTAGGGTTACCGCTTGAAATAGGGTTACCGCTTGAAACTAGGGTTACGGAACAAGGTTAGGCTTAGAGTTAACGCTTAGGGCTACGGCTTGAAACTAGGGTTACCGCTTAAAACTAGGGTTACCGCTTGAAACTAGGGTTACGGAACAAGGTTAGGCTTAGAGTTAACGTGTAGTGTTACCGCTTGAAACTAGGGTTAGCGTTGAAGGGTGAGGGTTATTGCTGAGGGTTAGCGCTAGCACTTCATTGTTAGGGTTAGCGCTTCGGATAACGTTAGAGTTAAGGTCAGGACGCGTTAGGGTTAGTGCAGTTAACAATCAAGATGTAACCTTAAAAAATGTTGATTTCAGGTTTTTAAAACCCTTAAAATTGTGATTTCACGTTATCACGCGACCACAAAGACGTTAATTTCACTCAAATTGCAGCCCAATCTCGTTCCCAGAGCCTCGTTCCCCTTGACCAGCGGTCGGAAAACAAGAGCTCTGGGAGCAGCCATTTTGAAGTAACAAAGGAAATAACCGAATTCTGCCCATCCGGTTCAACTGCGCATCTACATCTATGGTGCATGCCTGAAATGGTTTCTCCCAGAGCTCTCGATCTCTACCACAGGCCAGAAGGATCGTGGGCTCTGGGGACGAGAATGATTACAGCCAGTTCACTTAACGCGATTTCGCGTTAAGGCATGACGGCAAGGATGTTGATTTCACTTCAAATCCAGCAAGCTGTTCATTTCACCCAGCACGTAAACTCGAAAACGTCGATTTCGGGCCTAAGTAGGTTAAAATGTTGATTTCACTTTAAAGCGTCACAGCAACTATCTCTATTTCATTTTAACTGCCTGCAACGTATAAGCTTAAAAATGTAGGGCTGACAGATTAACAGATTAACCCTTCTGTGCAACGTACAGGTCTCTCTCCTTACGTCTGCATGGCCCCTGATCCCAGAAGTTTAAAACACTACAAATCATGCCGATTTGAAGTAAAATCAACGCAACCTGGATCACAGATGTATGTTTTGAATCAATCGATCGCTTCTTGTTGGCCATTATTATGTTGGAATAAAAAAGGAAAAAAAACACGCTCTGTAATTAGTTAAATATTATTGTGATTTACGGAGTCTTGTCTTGTCTTGTCTTGTCTTGGCTTGTCTTGCCGAACGTGATCGAAATGCATGCCGGGAAGGTTCTGTTACACCTCGTGCGCGGGTAAACATGGAGGATGATGCAAGAAAAATTTTATAAGTCTACAAGCAGTTCTCATTTTCCAAACTTTGAAGCTAGCAACGCTTGGCAAATGGGCCACAACTCACGACAGGGTTTTATTCTTGGGCAAGAACTGCTCTTGGACTTTGCTGCCTGGATCGACCTGACTTCGAACGCTGATAACTGACTTGCCGCTGATATCAGTTGCGTTGGAAGTTACAGAACACGTTTTGCTTCTTTAAAACATGCTGGTGACTTACGGGTTATCAAGGCTTTATGATGTCTATCAACCACCAGGCAGGCTACAAGGTACTTAAAAACAATGCTTAAGATATTAGTCGAAAGAGCTGTACTGCATCATGCATCACTTCTCCTTGCTTTGACGCTCGATCGAAATTCACGTGTTGTCTCACGTCACAATAACCTGTATAAAAAAATCTCTCCAGATTCCCGCTGTATACGCATTTTTTTTAAAATAGATATCTTCATTTTGAAAAAAGAAAAGGAACAGAGCGAAAAAAAAAAATTGAGCAACCCCGTGTCGAACCGGCGTCACGGCAAAACAAATTCGAATCTGGCCCGTTCAGCACCTCATCCGCTTGTGCTAACGAAGCAGTAGTAAGAGCTTAAGGTATTATATTGAGTTGATCGCTTAGCAAAACAAAAGGTTTCTTTTGTTTTCCATTCAACAAAAGGTCCCCAGAGGATGCCCTTGGAAAAATGTGTTTTTTTGCATACGTAATATCTCAAAAAGGAAGCAAACTTCAGGGAAAAAACATGCAGAACATTGTTTGACACACGGAAACAAAACTGCATGCGAAATTTGGAGCGTTTTCGACAAAGTTCACTTTTCAGTAAAAACCTAACGCCCTTTTTCCACAGAAGCCTTCACATAAATGAAGTTTAATTAATTGAAACTCAATTAATTAAATTTGCATTTCAATCCATTCCATTTCAATCATAAATGAAGTTTAATTAATTGAAACTCAGTTAATTAAATTTGCATTTCAATCCATTCCATTTCAAATTTTGATCTTGGAGAGGGAAAATATAGAAATTTTGTGTCCTAGTTTCCATCATGTACTCACCTAGATTTGAACTAACTAGTTAAATAACATTAACTGTGACCAAAAATTAACTGCAACAGATATCTCAAGATTAACGACAGCGGCATGATTTTTTTTGTGATATTTCTTTATTCTTCATTTCCTCATTTTTCAGGACTTCATGGCCAAGGTGTTTTGGAACCAAGTATACTCTAGGTTCTGTTATTATTGTTGCTTTGTCTCACGGAGTTCCTGTTTTTTGGAAGGTGGACCAAGTGCTCATAGTTAATGGGAAAGTGGTCATCTTGAGATACAAGATATTAGAGTCTTAGAGTTTGTCAACCATTTAAATGCATGTAAAGTTGTAGAACTGAATGAAATGGCCCGCATTAAACAAAAGAACTCCAACTTTCCATCCTCTTAGTCTATGTAAGGGCTTTGGTCCATTTGCTAGAGATTTGGTCGCTATATTGAGATACAGAGTGGACTGTTTTTAATAAGTTGTTAACTACAAGTTGGGAATGACTTCATCCAGATGGAAACTAGGACACAAAATTTCTATATTTTCCCTCTCCAAGATCCAAAATTTGAAATGGAATGGATTGAAATGCAAATTTAATTACTGAGTTTCAATTAATTAAACTTCATTTATGATTGAAATGGAATGGATTGAAATGCAAATTTAATTAATTGAGTTTCAATTAATTAAACTTCATTTATGTGAAGGCTTCTGTGGAAAAAGGGCGTTAGGTTTTTTACTGAAAAGTGAACTTTGTCGAAAACGCTCCAAATTTCGCATGCAGTTTTGTTTCCGTGTGTCAAACAATGTTCTGCATGTTTTTTCCCTGAAGTTTGCTTCCTTTTTGAGATATTACGTATGCAAAAAAACACATTTTTCCAAGGGCATCCTCTGGGGACCTTTTGTTGAATGGAAAACAAAAGAAACCTTTTGTTTCGCTAAGCGATCAACTCACTATAATACCTTAAGCTCTTACTACTGCTTCGTTAGCACAAGCGGATGAGGCGCTGAACGGGCCAGATTCGAATTTGTTTTGCCGTGACACCGGTTCGACACGAGGTTGCTCAATTTTTTTTTTCGCTCTGTTCCTTTTCTTTTTTCAAAAATGAAGATATCTATTTTAAAAAAAATGCGTATACAGCGGGAATCTGGAGAGATTTTTTTATACAGGTTATTGTGACGTGAGACAACACGTGAATTTCGATCGAGCGTCAAAGCAAAGAGAAGTGATGCATGATGCAGTACAGCTCTTTCGACTAATATCTTAAGCATTGTTTTTTAAGTACCTTGTAGCCTGCCTGGTGGTTGATAGACATCATAAAGCCTTGATAACCCGTAAGTCACCAGCATGTTTTAAAGAAGCAAAACGTGTTCTGTAACTTCCAACGCAACTGATATCAGCGGCAAGTCAGTTATCAGCGTTCGAAGTCAGGTCGATCCAGGCAGCAAAGTCCAAGAGCAGTTCTTGCCCAAGAATAAAAACCCTGTCGTGAGTTGTGGCCCATTTGCCAAGCGTTGCTAGCTTCAAAGTTTGGAAAATGAGAACTGCTTGTAGACTTATAAAATTTTTCTTGCATCATCCTCCATGTTTACCCGCGCACGAGGTGTAACAGAACCTTCCCGGCATGCATTTCGATCACGTTCGGCAAGACAAGCCAAGACAAGACAAGACAAGACAAGACTCCGTAAATCACAATAATATTTAACTAATTACAGAGCGTGTTTTTTTTCCTTTTTTATTCCAACATAATAATGGCCAACAAGAAGCGATCGATTGATTCAAAACATACATCTGTGATCCAGGTTGCGTTGATTTTACTTCAAATCGGCATGATTTGTAGTGTTTTAAACTTCTGGGATCAGGGGCCATGCAGACGTAAGGAGAGAGACCTGTACGTTGCACAGAAGGGTTAATCTGTTAATCTGTCAGCCCTACATTTTTAAGCTTATACGTTGCAGGCAGTTAAAATGAAATAGAGATAGTTGCTGTGACGCTTTAAAGTGAAATCAACATTTTAACCTACTTAGGCCCGAAATCGACGTTTTCGAGTTTACGTGCTGGGTGAAATGAACAGCTTGCTGGATTTGAAGTGAAATCAACATCCTTGCCGTCATGCCTTAACGCGAAATCGCGTTAAGTGAACTGGCTGTAATCATTCTCGTCCCCAGAGCCCACGATCCTTCTGGCCTGTGGTAGAGATCGAGAGCTCTGGGAGAAACCATTTCAGGCATGCACCATAGATGTAGATGCGCAGTTGAACCGGATGGGCAGAATTCGGTTATTTCCTTTGTTACTTCAAAATGGCTGCTCCCAGAGCTCTTGTTTTCCGACCGCTGGTCAAGGGGAACGAGGCTCTGGGAACGAGATTGGGCTGCAATTTGAGTGAAATTAACGTCTTTGTGGTCGCGTGATAACGTGAAATCACAATTTTAAGGGTTTTAAAAACCTGAAATCAACATTTTTTAAGGTTACATCTTGATTGTTAACTGCACTAACCCTAACGCGTCCTGACCTTAACTCTAACGTTATCCGAAGCGCTAACCCTAACAATGAAGTGCTAGCGCTAACCCTCAGCAATAACCCTCACCCTTCAACGCTAACCCTAGTTTCAAGCGGTAACACTACACGTTAACTCTAAGCCTAACCTTGTTCCGTAACCCTAGTTTCAAGCGGTAACCCTAGTTTTAAGCGGTAACCCTAGTTTCAAGCCGTAGCCCTAAGCGTTAACTCTAAGCCTAACCTTGTTCCGTAACCCTAGTTTCAAGCGGTAACCCTATTTCAAGCGGTAACCCTAGTTTCAAGCGGTAGCCCTAAGCGTTAACTCTAAGCCTAACCTTGTTCCGTAACCCTACTTTCAAGCGGTAACCCTAGTTTTAAGCGGTAACCCTAGTTTCAAGCCGTAGCCCTAAGCGTTAACTCTAAGCCTAACCTTGTTCTGTAACCCTTTTTTCAAGCAGTAACCCTATTTCAAGCGGTAACCCTAACCCTAAGTAAAACCCTAAGGGTTTAAGTCCTTGCGGTGGCGTGATAATGTGAAATCAAAATTTTAAGTCTCTGTAAATGACCTGATATCAACATTGTCTAAATCTAAATCTAAATCTAAATCTAAATATCGTTATGTCGGCAAAATCGTTTAGGACATCACACCAACTCTAAATGTCTAGCTTGTCTTGTCTAGCTTGCGCATTGCGGGAAATTAACATCTGGCTGTAATTTGAGTGAACCGAACGTCTTTGCGGTCGCACGTTAACGTGAAATAAAATTTTTAACGGTTTTAACCTGACATCAACACTTTTTGAGGTTACACGTTGCAAAAGATCAATATTTTGCTGGATTTTAAGTGAAATTACCGTCTTTGCGGTCACGTGCTGACGTGACAACAAATACAGGGTTTTTTGCATACGTAATATCTCGAAAACGAAACAAACTTCAGCAAAAAAACATGCAGAACATTGTCTAACGCACCTAAACAAAACTGAATGCGAAATTTGGAGCGTTTTTGATAAATTTCATTTTTGAGTAAAAAACCTAACGCCCTTTTTCCACCGAAGCCTTCAAATGAGTCTGTTATTTAAAAAATATTTGAAAATACAAATTAAGATACACTGGTGGTTCAAAGCGTTTCTTTTTTATTTTTTTATATTACATGCATGGTTACACACACTCACATTACAATACTCGCACAGCTACTTACACTAATTACTAAACATCCATCCATTAACTATGTACAAAACTAATACCTAAACTTACAATATATATAAAGAAATACGGTCACTCACAATACTAACAATACGAATGCATGCTCAATAATTCAACTTAAAATACTAAGGCCAGAATTATACATATGGGGGGGGGGAATGCAAAATCAAGTCAGTGAGCAGTGTTCTATTGTCCATTGCATTTGAAGTTTGGTCTGTAGCTCAGACATATTGGGGTTTTTAGAAAAAACCTTGCACGAATAGAGGTAGTGTTTCATATACAGCAAGAGAAGATCCAGTCTGCGCTTTTGGGTGGAAGTCAACGGAGCTATTTCATTAGTCGAGTTGAACAAAATCTGTTCAACAGAAGGAATCACATTTAATTTGTGTATAACGTTAAACCACTTTATGCTGGTTGAAAATAATGAAATAGAGACATCACACTCTAGAAATGTATGCATTATAGAATCCGTCTTGGAACAGAAATTGCAATGGTCGTCAGTTGCAATATTAAATTTTTTAAGTTCCTTTTTCGTAATGATTATCCTGTGTAATATTTTAAATAAAAATTGCCTAAGCTTGTTGTCTTTAGTAATCTGATATATCTTGGTGAAATTGCGTCTCCAGTCAAGAAGACTGTTTGGGAATTGTTCTTTCCATTCTTTTATTCCGGTAGGTTCCGACACTGAGTGTTCATTAAATAGTTTATAATAGTGTTTACAGCGCATTTTAGACAATGATAGGGTAGTCTCTTCGAATAAGCAGAGCAGATCGGGAGTTGAGAAAAGGAATTCACTAGAGATTGGGGTTAGCAGTGCAGCTTTCTTTAGTGAACTTGGTATGGCAGCGGTAATTTGAAAATATTGCAGGAAATTAGCTTTCAAGCCAAATTTTCCATTGAATTCGTCAAGAGATAAAAATTTTCCGTCTTCACTTAGGAGGTCTTGCACATAATAAATTCCATGGTCGACCCACGTTTTCCAAAACAGTGTTTTTTTATCAATTGTTATCACAGCATGAAATCCACAATTTACGGATCTTTAACTCGTGCGTAAAGAACCGTAATTATAGGCCTGTTCTTTACGGACAAGTTCTGCGTTCCGTAAAGATGCGTAAATTCAGAGAGCGCGTAAAGACTTCGTAAAGGATAGTAAATGTTCATAAAGGATAAGGATCTGGATGGATATAATTCGCAACTTTCTATTCAGAGAAATACTCAAAGAAGTGAAATAACTATGTCTTCTTCATCTTCAAAAGAAATACGTAATTATTTTGACCTGTTTCACTTTAGATACTTTACGCATCTTTAACATTCTTTACCAATCTTTACGCAACAACCTTTACGGATCTTTAACTTTCTTTACGCCAGAACTCGTAAAGACTGCGTAAAGGATATTAAATGTTCGTAAAGGATAAGGATCCGCATGGATATAATTCGCATTTTTCTATTCAGAGAAATACTCAAAGAAGTGAATAATTATGTCTTATTCATCTTCAAAAGAAATACGTAAATAGGGACCTCTTTCACTTTACATACTTTACGCATCTTTAACATTCTTTACTGATCTTTACGCAACAACCTTTACGGAACTTTAACTTTCTTTACGCCAGTCGATTTTACTGCGTCTTTATGGAACGCGTAAACGTATAAAAATGCGTGTTTGCGTTGTTTTTTTTTCGAAGAGCGTCTTAGTTATCACTGCTTTTACGCATCTTTTTAACCAAACTGTTAAAAGAGAGGATGATCATCGTTTATTGGCCGAGTCCTCCATCACGGTACCTCTATCTATCAGCGGTTTTCCACATTAGGTACCAGGTTCTCTCAGTTTTCCCGCCATATTCTGGCGTCCTCTTGAAGGTGTGAAAATGTCGAATTCAGCACAAGAGTCGATCGATCTTTTGATCATTTTTCGCTGTTTGAACTCTGCTTTGGCTTGGAAAATCCAGTGTCCTGGCGATCCTTGGTCACCTTGAAGACATCAATATGGCGGTGCGTTCGAGACAACAACAATTCAGGTAAGCAATGATTCAATGATTGCAGCAATTTGTTGTGTTGTACGACTACTTTATGATGTATTTATATTATATAGCACGTTCACGTTAAAACGAGTTATACTCATATGTGAAATGTGGATAAATAAATTATCTACCTACCTACCTACCTACGTTTAACCCGTTTCAAGGATAAAGTAAACTAAGGGTAACAAGTCAGTTCGATCGAAGGTTGTTTCGATCGAGAGTTCATTCGATCGAAACCAAAGGTCAGTTCGATCGAAGCAAAGGTTGTTTCGACAAAAGATTAAATGATGATAAAAACTACAGATTTGGAAGGGCATAAATACATGTAGATTATTCTTCGTTTTTAGCACATTGCTTTGGAAAGGGATGATGCTCAAAATCTCAGCTTGACAACAAGGTTCAGGTAGCAGTTCTTTCAAGGTCTCACATGAATCAATCAATCAATCAATCAATCAATCATTTTATTTAGTAATGCAGGTTACATAAAGGCAGCCACAAGGCTGATGTGGACCTACAACGAACTAATAAAATGTGAAACGAAAATAATTTAATTTATAAAATCACCCTATGGTATTTAAATAT